>JAXDDX010000088.1:885000-940000 GCA_034670405.1 Hoplostethus atlanticus
CTGAACCGCTGACTGCTCAGTAGACAACAATAGAGGCCTGTGGTTGCACTGGGCAGCTCCCAGGGGTGACGTGTGCAACGGTGTGAATGTGAAGCGTTCAGTCGATGCTTCCTGGATGAATAAAGGTTAAAATGTCCGACTGGCAGATTCTCTCTCTTTCAGAGAAACATCAGTTGAGTGTTATGTGGTTTGTGAGGTTAATTCCCGATCGAGACTGATGAGGTCAGAGTTCACGTCAAGCTATTTGTCCTGTTAGCCAAGATAGGTGACAGGTTCAAGTCCAGGGCTTAGCTAGCTTACTCCCTGCCTGTTCACCTCCTCCTCCTCCTCCTCCTCCTCCTCCTCCTCCTCCTAACTAACATGCATCAGAGTCGATTTGATCACCCAAGTGCACTAAAGAGTTTGTCTTGTGTTGGTGCAGAGACGAGGTGATCATTTACACAGTAGGACAGTGTGAGACATACAACAGACAACAGGCTGAACATATCACACATATCACACTGCAAACATACATTCCACATTTAAACACTAGGTGCATTCATAAGGCATGGAGTACACTGTAGAGTACACTGTAGAGTACACTGTAGAGTACACTACTGTAGTCACAGCTGTACCGGAGGTGTGGCGAGCCTTGAATGGTACATCACAGCAGTAGTACATCACAGCAGTAGTACATCACAGCAGTAGTACATCACAGCAGTAGTACATCACAGCAGGAGTACATCACAGCAGTGCACCATGGGTCGGTCCAACCGAAAAGGAGGCGGTGCATGAATTTAGTTACCAGACACTAAAAAGACATTTAGGCCTGAGGAGTGTGTAGTTACCTGAGGGGTAATGAAGTCCTTCAAACTTCAAAACAAAAAAAACCAAACACTTCTCTCTCATTGCCACTAGGGGACGCCAAATGCTTTGACTGTTTCAATAACGCGGGTATGCCAATATATTAACTAATAACATCACAATACACAGTTTGACACGATGCTGCCCTAGACAAGCCTTGGTCAAGAACACAAGAATGCAGGAAAACTTTGGAGTTGTTCACCAAAAAACTCCCGAGAAATCCCACCTGTGTCTCTAAGCTCCTCCTCTCCCAGACTCCTCTCCTCTCCCAGACTCCTCTCCTCTCCCAGACTCCTCTCCTCTCCCAGACTCCTCCTCTCCCAGACTCCTCTCCTCTCAGGGTCATGTGTTCATCCAGGCAAACTTGCCAACTTTGCAATCCCAGTCTCACGCTCATTTACCACCTCTCTGCCTTCTGATGTTCTTCAAGCCTTATTTGATCAGACCAGCTGACCAGGAGCAACAGCCTGGGGGGGGGTTGAGTGTTTTGCTCGAGGCAACTACCTCAATGCACTACCCCCGTCTAGATTTTCCCAGGTGATTCGAGGTTTCACACAGTCACAAGCACGCTCCTCCAACCCTTTGAGCTAACTAATGGATCAGCGATGGAGCGAGGGCTGCCTTTGCTTGTCCAAAGACAAGAAATTACCCTTTTCTTGTTTCCTCTCTACGTGATCGTGCATTTCACAAATTGCATGTTCCCTTTGCAAATAAGTAAGCATGTGACCCGCCCGAGTCCCAGGATCAGTTGGCTGGGTCATTAGAAACCAAGTAGAGTTCAACGTTCAACAATTCTTTGCATCTATGCAGAAGACGTCCTTTACATGAGCCAGACATGTCATTGCTGTTCAACAGGTTGTTTCAGCGTGTCAAGATATGTGACATGTTTCAAACGCCATGCTTCCTGGTGTCCATGCTACCATAGTTAGCCATAGTTCTTGTTGTCCCTGTGTTTTAGCCTCGTGTTTGTGTACTGCTGTGAAATGCATCTTCCATTAGTACACATGCATCAGTAACCCCACATTCTCCACGTTGGTGCTGTAGTTGAATCAGTATCCTCACATCCTACAACTGCCCCGACACTTGATTTAGAAACTGCTAGCATAAATTTCCAAATTTGTTTGCGCTCGAGGAGAATCGCCTATGCCAGCGGTTCTCAAAGTGGGGTTGGGGACCCCCAGGGGCCCTTGAGGGGGTTCCAGGGGGTCCGCAGCAAACTGGGAAATGGTTTACATTCACTTTAAGCCACTAGGGGACAATTATATCAACTAGAGTATGTCTCTTCTCATGTGCAGTGTGGACAATTCAACACCAAGTCAACTACAACAACAACGTTCCCATTCAGGGGTTCATAGGATCTCATCAAGTGGGGGTCTGTGGGATAGTGTAATGGTCTGAACCCCCTGGCCGACGTAACGCCGCCTGACAGATCAGCGTAACGATGCTTCTGGATTTCCAGCTAAGTAGGGCAAGCTCAGTCTTGACAGCTACAGACACACAGGGAGAAGAACAGGTGGGTACAAAAGCTGGACGCAGTCAAGTGATTTTAACTAGTGCACCTGTCTTTCAACAAAACACACTCTTACTCAAGCAAACATCAATAAATGCGCACGCACACACACACACACACACACACACACACACACACACACACACACACACACACACACACACACACACCCCCCGAGTGTTCAAATGTGCCACAGGGCCAGTAGCTTTTCTTTTTAGCACACATGACTTTCTTCCATACGATGCAAAACATGTCCACCGTGACAAGTCATGATCATATTATGTGTTGAAATCTTACTTCTCTTAGACCAAGTCAGGAGCTCAGACACTTTTCAGTATAACTCAACTTGTATGTGAGGACAGTCTTGAAATGAGTGAAGCAGCATTGGACTCTACTGAATTTGACTCCACTAGTTTCCAAACCAGTGCCACTTTTAAACAAGTCAAATTATCTTGAAATAAAGTAGACAAGATATAAATATATGAGATATAATATATAAACGAAGTAGAGCTTGTTTCAAAAGGATGTCACCTGAGGAGAGAACATTCCTGAAACCAGTTTGAGTTACATGAGAACGGGAGGATGTGTTACAATGAGCAGAGATTTTAAAGGGGCGTCGAGTAATCTATGACCTTCATCAACCTCCACCGGCGACCAATAGGAAGCCTGGAAATGACACAGACAGGAAAATCACGTTTTCACGTTAAAGAGGAGTGAGCTAGCCAATTAGAGCAGAGAAACAGAGGCAGAGACATCTAGTACTAGACATCTAGAGGTAATACTTCAAGTATTGGTTTAGTCACTTGTATTGATCAAACCCCCATAACACATATGGGGCAGTAGAAATACTAAAAATAATTATTATTTTACTTGCAAAATTGGATTTTCAGACTGAATGACAGATCAAAATGACTTGTCACCTTAACGGCACTCACATGCTTTTCATTTTAAAAGTGTTTTCGAAATATTCCTCAGACGCATGAAGAAGTTGTGCAACAGGAAGTACTGCTGCAGGTTGACCGTTCGTTTGTTGTACTCACGTTGAAATATGTTATAAACTGTAATAATGATTCATGTAATAACAAAACTAACAATATGACGACTTCTCGGACCACATGACTGTTGGCCTGTGAAGTCATATAACACACACTTCACACACACTCTTGGCACAATGACCTGCCGCAACAATATGTACTGTATGTGTGTGTGTCATTTGAGCAACTTGCTTGTTCACCACACACACACACAGTTTTCTTTGACTTCCTCAGAGGTTTCACAGTATTTCCTCCTGCTCTGTACAGTATGCCATGCACACACACACACACACACACACACACACACACACACACACACACACACACACACAGAGTACAGTTTTGTACTGAAGCCTATTCAACCTCAGACGGAACCCTTCAGTGCACCTGGGGTTCAGCAACGGCAAATAAATCACATCCACATCTGATATTTCAGACTTTTAGCTGATGCTCCAATAGAACGAACACCGAGTCCAATAGAGTAAGAATCTAATCCTGCATCTCCAATAGTAAAGCAACCGCAGCACCCAGACAATAGATACACTAAATACCTCCGAGTCCCTTTGTTCATGTAATATTACACACTCATGAGTTTTCCAGCGGTATTGAACTCTCTGCTCCAGCCTGATCTGCTGCATCACATGAGACCATTAATCTCTAAATAGGATTTGACACTTGGACTACAACGCTCCGACATTTATTAATCTAATTCAGCACCAAAAGTTGAACACTGAATCTGCTAGCAAGCCCCTGAGACAATCTGCCCTGTTCTAGTTCCATGTTCATAAAGCAGCTTTTTTATTGCCCATGCCAAGGTCCAATATTGCTCAAAAAGTTGCCCCCGTTACCAGCCGGGTTTAACTATGGGCTGGTAGAAACAGAGAGTTTGGGTAACAGCCTGGTTTAACTGGTAGTTGGTAGAAATGGGTCCAAGGCCAGAGTAGTAACTAGTTACTACCATACCCGCTGAAACCAAACAGTATGCCCCTGCCCAGAATGTATAGAGGCTTTCAGGTGATGTAACATACCCTCTGGCGGCCATGTTGGAGGTCCTCAGCTTTTGGGCAACAGTGGCTATGAACAGCTGATCATGTTTCTAAATGTTGAAGTTGTTCCGCCTCACAGAACTGAAGAGACGAGGTTCATGTTTCTACTGAACTGATCATTTCATCACTGATCCATCTGATTGATTTAGTGTTTAGATGATGTAGCTTGTTAGCTAGCTAACCATAGTACCTGGTCAGCTAACCATCACTGTCTTGTTGTTAACACATCTGGTTAGCACACTAGCTAACGTATCTAGTAGAAGCTAGCGTTAGCAGTGGCTAGTAGTCCCATGTTAACAGTAACTAAACTAGCCTGCTGGCTAGTTAGCTAGCTACCAGTTAGTTCAGGTTAACTAGCTGACTCTTCTCCAGCTCCAACTCAGAGTGTTTTGGAGTAGAGACTAGGGCTAAAGACAAGACAGTTTACTGAGTCACAGTAACCTACATTTGGAGACAAATCTACCTGATCACACTGATCACTTTTACTGAGAACATCACTGAATGATCTACAGACACACCACTATGTCCCTTTCCACTATATTGCGTCGGTATATTCTGTGTAACTATGCAAGGTACTATGCACAGAGACAAATCACTCGGCCATAGAAACCTGCCAGTATGGAGACTAAATTTCCCATTTGTGTCCAAGACCAAGACGGTTTAGGGAACCCGGCTTGGCTAAGGTCTGAGGTCTGTAGATCCACCTAACGAGCAAACAACTGGAGGAACCACAACAAAAACAGGATGGTTCTCAGCCACTTGCTTCAATTGTGACTATGCAGCCATCTGGGTGTGTGTGTGTGTGTGTGTGTGTGTCCCCTATTGTTTCAGACTGCTCCAACAGAGGAAGAAGGTAGTGCAGAAAGCTGGAGTATATACACACAGACACACAGACACACACACACACACACACACACACACACACACACACACACACACACACACACACACACACACACACACACACACACAGGAAGTGAGGACCACTGCATTCCAAGACCGCGGCTGCCCAGCTGTGCCACACACACCGAGGCCTGGCCAGAGGAAACCGTTACAGGCAACACGTCGATCGCACGGTTAAGTACATGACGCAAACACACACACACACACGTCAAAGTACAGTAGGACGTGTCGGCCATTTAATACCACCTCGTGACGAAGGCCTTGATCTATTACGGCAGATCTGATCACCATTAATCAACAACCTGATATCCCTGAGGCCATGATAAACCGGTAGCATGTTAGAGAGGAGCAACGAAACGGGACTAAATCTATTGTTTTATTACACCGTCATTCCTGATGGCTGCGCTCCAGGAATAGCCACGTCAGCTGTCACATACTTGGCCGTGCCTGCTGTCAAGACACTCAAAAAAATGGCAAGAAGTGAAAACTTTGCAATGCTAGCGGGCGTGAAGAGAGACTGTTTGCCTGTTAACTCGACTCCATACGGACCCAGATGGCTGGTGTGTTATCTGCATCGATCCCAGGGGAAGGCAGTGTTGTCTACTACTTCTGCTGCCACAAGCATGGTCACCTTGAGAACGCTCGGCACTCGCCCTGTTCAAACAGAGGATGGTGACATCAGACCCTGTGTGTTGGTAAATACGTGGCCTGCACCGTGTCACCTGAGGGTGCAGCGAGCGAGGCCAGCCGGGCCTGGAGCAGGTTTTCATTACAGCTTCATCACAGAGTGGAGCGTCCCATCCCCTCTGATGGAGACCTCATGCAGTCACCTGCTCTGGGTTAAGGTTCAAATAGTTACCTCCATTTGGAAGCATCCACCTCCAATAAGACGGAGGATCCTTTTTTTTTTTTTTTTTTTTTTTTTTTTTACTCGACAGCTTCAGCTGCTAACCCAAAGAATTTCATGACTGGTTTCAGTGGCGAGTTTTAGTGTCCCATGACGGTCTAAATGCTGTTTCAGCTGTGGGAGAACCACTACATCCTTGTCATATTTTGGTATACTAAATATTGTTATTGTTTGCAGCTTCAATCAAAGGGAATATCGGTAGAACCCTAGAATGGAGCCCAAGCTGGGGGATCAAACCTGTGACCTTGTGGCCAACATGTAGTCCACAGTCCTACTGCGCAGTTTCTAAGATACAGACAAACAGGCAGGGCAGCAAACCAGGGGGAACCATGCCAGCAGGCCACATGGTTTCCTGCTCCTGCATTCCTATCAAGCCACACGTGTTCAGACTGCAGGACCAAATCAACACGTCGCTATCGGAGAGGTTGCAGGGTCGAGCCCCACAACGGCCACTGCGAGAACGTCCTTCGGCAAGGCACCGAAACCCCCTACCTGTTATCGCCAAGTTCCTCTGGACACTCAGTTTGCAGCTTGTATGATATTGGCCTTATCAGTGTTTACAAATTTGGATGCATCTGCTGTCAGCAAACTGTAAGAATCCATAACTGCAACGCTGCCATGAACACAGTGGTAGCAGAGAAGCTAGCCAGCATGTACCTGGGTGGGCTGAGTACATCTGCAGCCTATCCCACCATCTGTGCCAGCTAAGCTTCCTCCCATCCGGCTCCTTTATTTTTTATTACTTACTACATTTGTTTTTACAGGTACGGTGCACGTTAAATCAACTGTGCACTGTTGCAGCCAGCAGGTTAGCCCTCAGCTGCTGCAGAGATGTTGGCAGGCCCGCCGCTCTGGAGCGAGGCATGACGCTAGCCTTAAATTAGAAACCAACAAGATAAGTCCTAGCAGGGATGCAATCAGGGAGACGCACAAAAAAAGGTGGAGAGATAATCAGAGGCAGCAGGAAATTTGGGCTCTACTTTAGGAATGAACGGGAGCTGCACACACACACACACACACACACACACACACACACACACACACACACACACACACACACACCAGAGCTGGGGAGCGTGCACGGGCAGCTAACCCAACAGGATAAAACCGATCTATACTCAGAGCCACCGCTGATCAACATCACTAGCATATTCCTGAAAGGACCGTGGTACTCAACAGTGAGCTTGTATTGACTTTACCATACCTGATGGTGCTTTTATCTCCCTTGGGATGTAAAATATATCTGTCATACGCAACAGTGACCTCATTTCTTTTGATCTCCTATTGGCTGTTCTGTGGTAGTTTTGACCTGCAGTAGCTGCATGATGTGATAGTCATGCTGTGTTATAATAAAAAGCATTATATGATTACTGTAGTTGTTTTTATAAGGGTTAAAAGGAGCAGCCTGCTGATAAACAATGTCATCATGGTGGAGGTTGACTCGGATTCAGGAATTCGGATCGCAGGCTGCAGTGGAGCAGGACAGGCCCTTGGTAAACAGTGGGCCGGAGATAACAGCTATAATGCAACATAAATCAGACAGAATCTTCAACGCTTCCATAACTGCGCAGCGGCTGCGTAATGTTGCTGACCGCGGGACAACAACAACAACAACAGGGAGGTGGATATGACTGTTGTGGCAGCCTGCTGAGCCCTGAGCTCTGGCCAAACTGGATTTCCAGGCAGGCAGCTGTCATTCCTCCCTGCCGCTCGAGTCTTTCGGAGCAAAGCAAGAGACGAGGCGACAAATCCGCCACGAGCTCCGCGACGTTACGCGTCCGAGGAAAACCGAGGACCGTTTTCACGGCTCCGGTTTGTGTCCCCGTGCGTGTAACAAGTCGCTGCGTGTTGTCGTTTTGTTGCAATGTTGCCACGAAACAGCTAAAGCCAGGTTAGCTGCTGGGTGCTAACGTAACTGCGTCCGTTATCGGACAGCTAGCAGCTAGACATCCATTACCGGACATGTCCCCGTCTGACGTTTACTTGTATTCCTCGCAACATTTCGACGACGACAAACTGTCAGCCCGCGACGTGTAACAGCGTTACACGTAAACGCATATGCCAAATGTGGCACTTATCTCTTAGTACAAAGTTAATTTGATCTCCGCTTTGCTGAAAACAATCATGTCCATCCGCCTAAGCCAGAACTTGACGGTTAACTACATGTAATTTCTCGGCTCCTGCGCCTTGTATTGGAGGGCAGTGCTCCAGCACTAATGCCCATCTTGTCAACACATAGCCGGGGAAGAAAGGCCACAACAACAACAAACATAAACATTAGCCGTGAGCAGGCTTGGCTACCTGTCCGATAATGGAACGAGTCGGAGGTTTTATGCGCTGCATCGTAATCGTCAAACACACGAAAAAGAAGAGACGCAGCTTACATAAACGAGGCATAGACACATAGTTTGGCAACTACTTGACACAGTTTACCAATTATTTGTTGGCTGCTACTCTGATAAAACTGACAGGGTTGTTTGAACGTAGACGGGAAAGGCTGAAACCTAGCCACAGCTAGCTAGCTAGTGTCCGATAATGGACCCCGCGCCGTTGTCCTCGCTGCAGTTTTACCTTGTACACATCTCCGTATGTGCCGCTTCCTATCCTCTGGATCAGCTCGAAATCCTCCTGCGGGTTCCGCCGGGACAGGTCGACACTGGAGTTCATCATTTGAACTGCCGCTCGGGGTGCCGATCGCGCGCGGTAGACGGACACCAAAACGTGTGAAAACAAATGTTTAAGAAAAACATACGGCGTCAGAAAATCTCTGCCTGAACCCACTGTAGCTCCAACATGGCTTCCACTGCGCAATGAGCATGCGCAGTGGGTATTCATGGCGTAGCCTCTCCGTGGACTCTGAGAAGAGAGGGGGTGCTGTTGGAGAAAGTGATGGGTTTATTTACACTGGGATAAAACAGAAGTAGTAGAAGTGATAAAGCAACAATAAAGAAAACAATAAGAGAAACAAGTCACTAGGTTGTGCAGGTGAGATAAAAAACAAAAAGGTCTATAAAGTCTCCTCACCCAGGTACCCAAACAAACTAAAAAGTGGAGGCCAGAACCAACCACAGGTGTACCGAGTGCAAAATCCATGAAATACTCTGACCAGGTTAATCCAAAACTATGAACTCCTATTGATTTCACCTATTGAGTCACTTCAGTCATGAAACAGAGACAGGGTGAGAGGGAGGTGACAGGTTACAGGATTTCTAAACCTTGAGATGCCTGAGATATGAACCGTTCAAAAGGGGCAGCTATTCACCCTCCTAACGGCATTGTTAGGAGGGTGAATAGCTGCCTCAAAAGGAGGCTCGTCTACTGCTTCACTTTTCCACCGTAGGACCGAGTGGGCCTTGACAGCACCAAGCTGGGCCCAACTCAAAATGTTCATAACACAAGATAAAAAAACACTTCATCTGAACTGAAGATCGGCTCTATTTTCACAGCATTATGCAGGCAACAAAGAATCACAAATGTTTTGGGAAGGAAATAAGTGACATACATGACACATAAGTGGTGGTTAGCCCTGCCTGGCCCTGCAGTGGAAACTGGGCCAGGCAGGGCTAACAGTGGCAGATGGCTGCCTGACAATCCAGCCAATGGGCCATATGACAGACACAACCAGTCACATTATAGAAAACTGCAAATTCTTTATTTCACTTCAATTACAAACACAATTTAGTTTTTTACCAAAAAAGAATAACTGCTTCCAAATGCAGTCAGGATGTCCTGAATGAAACTAAAGATGGGAAGAAAACTGTATTAGCAAAATAGTTTCTCAACACACGACTCAAAATTCCTCCTTATTTCAAAAATACGCCTTTTTAATCTTCATTTCATGTGTAATTAAAAACATTAGACGATGACGTACTCTGCATCAAGTTTCTATCTTGACGTATTTATGGATAAGTCCGTCTATCGCCCCGAGGCTGACTCGGTGTGTGGCCTGGTGCTTCAGGGAGGAGAGAGGGGCAGGCGGCCTGTGCTGGAGCCCCGTCGGAGGCTCTGTTCCCTGGGTAGACGTGGATTTGATCCCTGGGTGGCTCTGGTCTTGTAGCCCAGCATGAGGCTCCGTCTCCTGGGTAGACGTTGGTCCAGGGCCTGGGTGTGTCTGGAGCTTTTTCAGCAGACAAGATAACTGAGGACTGAGGAGGAGAACCAGGATACCACCAACACGGAGGACTCTAGACACACACACACACACACACACACACACACACACACACACACACACACACACACACACACACACACACACACACACACACACACACACACACACACACACACACACACACACACACACACACACACACACACACACTAGATGGATCAAATCAACATTATGTTTTATTTGAACAATTTAATTTAAATATTGGAAACACACACACACACACACACACACACACACACACACACACCTCTCCATCTCAGTGAGGATGAGTGGCAGGTTGGCAGCCATGTGTGTCTTGGTGCCAAACTTCCTGCCGAACGGCAGGTCAGAGACCACGGCGTCCACACTGCTGCTGGGCAGCGGCAGACCTGGCAGACAGGAGACCGACCGGCAACAACAGTTAGATAACAGGAGGGTGTTTAAAGAACATGCAGCAAGGTACAGAAACACACTGACTAGTGGAGAATCATCCTTCAGCCACTACGGAGAGCAACTGATTCAACTGATACCTTTAAAAACTACATAACAACACTTATTTCAACTGTCTAACTAGTCGGCTCCTTCTCCTCCTTACTGCTCTCTCTGCTTTTACTCTGATTTTAATACATTGTTTTGTTTTTTTATCTTTTCATGTTTTATTGTTTATCTGTATTATTTTATTTTTATTGTTGTGAAGCACGTTGTGAACTTTATCTGAAAAGCGCAATACAAATAAAGTCCAATCATGGTTTTGTGTTTTCCTACCCAGAGACGAAGCCTTCAGCAGGTCTATCCTGTTCCTCAGGTTTCCAAACGCTACGTTCTCATTGGCCCTCTGCAGCTGTCCGTCATCAATGTCCATGCCCAGGAAATGGACGTCCTGATGATCCCAATGAGACCAATGAGGTTCAGATCACAACATTTTCATAAAACACAACTTTGATGTCATCAATGAGACAGAGATTATATGTTAAACAGAAGCAATCGATCAATCAACCAATTAATCAATGTAAAATCTTACATATGAAATGAAAACTAAAAACTAAAGTATATCTGAGAGCTAACTGCATTATTGAACATGTTAGCCCTGCGCTACATGGGCTGAAAACACATGCTAAAGTGGCCTAACTCTGATAGCTAGCTAAAGGTTCAAGCTAGCTAGCCTTGGGTAGCTAGCCACCTAGTCATCTAGTCATCTACCATGACTAGTTATGGGAAATTGGTCAGTTGGTCAACTTCCACTGTACATGACGAGAGGATTGAAAACAACAACAGCACCAACTCTGGATTACTAAAAGGTCTATCTTGTTACATTAGATGATGCTAGCTACTACAGGCACTCAACATATAGCATGCTAACATGTTAGCATGTGACCAGGGATCTACCAGACACACAAGAGATGATTTTAGTTTCACTCTTATCCTAACATGTAAAAGATGAGTTGACCAAAAGTCGGTGCAGTCCTAGTAGGAAGTTAGAACTACAGATATGATGAAGGGTTTTCCGTCTTCTTCTTCTTCTTCTTTTCAAAATGTCCTACTTCTTCTAGACCTTAATGAGTTGATTGGATTTGCAGATTTCTAATCAATATGTTGACTGACGGGGAAATATGACACCAAGGCGTACATCTCCACACCTTCAGATCATTCTTTACAACAAATATTGCAATTGTACATATTACACTTGTCACATGTGTATCAGGGCTGAACCGTTATTTCCTGTCTGTCCGATTCCAAAACGTTTCCAGCCCTGCTCAGTGTGAAAGGCAGCGCGGCGTCGGTCCTGACCTTGTGTTCCTGTGCAGCCTCTATTAAGATGGTCCCGCCCCCACACATCGGGTCGACCACACAGGAACCTGGCTGGGATTACAGAAAACTAGTCAGAGTATTTCAGAGTAGTAGCACAAATTGCTTCTTTCATACATACATTTGGTCAACCACCGTGGCTGGAGGACAAAGCTTACGATATACAGTATATACAACACAGCTGAGAACACATGGTGAGAGAGACTGCCCCGTGACTGGATGGTCACATGTTCGAACCCTGCAGCAGCTGATCTGTGTCCTCTAACAGCCATGTGTCCTGCAGGTCCTTGACCAAGACACCGAACCGCTTTCTAAACCACCGGAGAAGAGATGCTCAGGTTGTTTCCATATGTTGTGGTGATTTTTTATTGTGGTTTTATTTAGTATTTTTATTGTAAATCCTGTCTGTAAACCTAATTCCCTCATGGGGACAATAAAGTTTTGAAATACATTAAATTCCATTGAAGTGAACTGACCCAGGGTTTGTCCGGTATGGGGTTTCGACAGCCGAGACCAATACCAATAATAAATATACCTGCAAGCAGCAATTAAGGGGCCATGCTTGTCTGTCAGAGCATTTCTCTCTCTGCCAACAGACAGAGGGTCAGGTGCAAACCTTTTTTAAATTTTTTTTTATTAAGATTAATTTTTCATCTTCGTAGTGAAATCTGATGTTTTCGTTTTTTGAAATGTGATTTGAGTTAATTTACAACAGAAATGTTTAACCTGGCTTCGTGTGGATGAGAGACATTGACAGAGACAAAGAAGAGAGAGAAAACACAGAGACGCCCAGAAGAGCGTGCTGTAAAACGTGGAGCGTGCTGTAAAACGTGGAGCGTGCTGTAAAACGTGGAGCGTGCTGTAAAACGTTGAGGCCGTGGCATAGCGGTTGTTCTGGCTGACTGACGGAGAAACTTGAGGACTACGAGGATATTTATGGGAGGACGTGAACTATGAATCAATTTTGCAGTATAAACTTTAAAATCATAAAGGAGTCACACGGTTTCTAATGTAACGTGACAAACTGTCTGTGTGGCCCCTGGCTTACTTTACTACGATCAATGGGACAAGGACAGGAATTGGTTGTGATCAGCACATCGGTCCATCCAGCACACAGCAGCCCAGTGTGTCTACCTGTATCTGGGCCAGAGAGCCCATCGCCCAGGCAACAGTCGACCTCAGTCCTGTGGTCCTCATGTAGCGGCGGTTCGCCAGAGGTAACCTGAAGGAGAGAGGAAGCGTTTCATGAGCTACAGGCTGCTTCCACATCGATGCATGATATGAACCCCCCAACTGAGTCACAGCTGCAATATGAACTGTTTTTACAGGTTAACTTTATAGTCACAATGACAAGTTTTAGATAAAAGCATTGATCTACAGGTAGAAAAAAAAGAGTTTTGGTCGATAACCTGGTCAGCGGTATCCCCAGCAGGCAGTGGTCGTCGCTCAAATAGACGTTCACCTGCAGAGAAGAAGAAACACACACGGTTACCACGGTCCCAGGAGGGGCTTTTATTTTGGAAATATTCCCAGGACACCCTCAGCGCCATACCATACAATTTGAATAGACTGAACACAGTAAAACCCAAGTGTGTGTGTGTGTGTGTGTGTGTGTGTGTGTGTGTGTGTGTGTGTGTGTCATTACCTCCAGCTGTGGGTTCTTCAGGTCAGCCTTCCAGCCCAGCAGTCTGCTCAGACCTGCTCCGATCACCCGGCTCAGCTCCTATACACACACAACGTTTGAATTTTGTGTTTTTGCGGACTTCAATACCCAGAAATCCTGTAATGTGACGTCAGTGAACTGCACACAGCATGCTCATGTTTACCCAGACGGTCTGTGATGCTTAATAAGAGACGAGATAGTTTTGATTTCACTCTTAAGTTTTGATTCGTCACTTCCTGTGGGCTGAGAAGATTTCCCACCAGTCTGTGGTCTCCGTGGTCTCCGTGGTGACACCACAGCTTCATTTGGGTGAATTGAGCTAATTCATTTCATTTCAATTAGTATGGATGGGACTTTCTATCTTTCTACCAGCGTCTATGTTTTAATATACACCCACCGGCCACTTTATTAGGTACTCCTGCTCGTTAACAAGATCCTTCTCCTCCAAACAGCCAATCACGTGGCTGCAACACATAAACCCTCCAGACATGGTGAAGTGGTTTAGTTTCTTGTTGGACCAAATATCAGAACGTCAAGATGCTGATCTGAGAGACTTTGACCGTGGTGTGGTTGTTGGTTCAGCATCTCAGAACCAGCTGAACCCTCCTGGGGTTTTCACCACTACAGTCTCTATGGTGGAGGAACAGAAACACCTTGTTGATGAGAGGTCAGAGGTCAGAGGAGGAGGGGCAGACTGGGTCAAGATGCTCCAGTATCCAGTAACATCTCTACAACAGTGGTGAGCAGAAGGGAGCTTGTTCAGGCTGTTCTGGACCAGGTAGGTGTACCTAATAAAGTGGCCGGGGGGTGTATATGCTTCATCTACCTGTGTGCTGAGGCGTCTGGACAGAGCTCCAGTGCACTTGCAGCTGATCCTGAAGGAGACGGGGGCCGGAGGAGAGGGCTCTGGTTTGTCCCTGCTGGGTTGCCGTCGTGTCTCGTCTGCTCCAGCGTCGCCCGTCTGACTGCAGGTCCTCTCTGCACCGCGGCCTCGTCCTGGTGCTGTGCGGTCACTGTTGCAGACCCAAACCTCTCTCCTCCTCCTCTCCTCCTCCTCCTCCTCCTTCTCTTCCCTCTTCCTCTCCAATGTCTGAGTTCTGTTTTTTCCATCCCCCCTCTCCTCTTCCTCCTCCCTTCTTTCCACCCCTCTCTCTCTCTCAACCCGATACCCTTCGTCTTCATCCTCTCTCTTTCTCTTATTTTCCGACGTCTGTGTTTCATTTTGTTCATTCCCTCTCGACCTCCCATCCCCGCTTTCCTCCTCCTCCTCCTTCTTTCTCTCCATCCCTTTTTCCTCCTCCCTCTTTCTTTCAACCCAATTTTCCTCATTCTTCTGCTCTCTCGTACTTTTTCCAGACTCCCCATCCCACTTCTCCTCCTCCTCCCTCTCTCTTTCACTCCCTCTCTCCTCCTCCCCCCTGTTCCTATTTCTCGTCAATCCCATAGCAGTGCTTGGTGTGTTAACAGTTGTGCTCCTCGCTAGCTCCCTCTGCAGGCGCCTCCATGTCATCACAACGCTGTCCCATTGGCTCCTATCACCCAACAGCCTGGACTGCAGCACCGAGGCTGCCTTCGCTACGAAGAGCATCAGAGGAAAACAAAAACAGAACAGTCAAAGAGAGAAAACTACCGGGTAGTATGAAGCATAGCAGGGTTTTCTGCAGGATTCCTCTCTTGGTGGAAGGGTCATTGTTATGATACTGTGCCCATCTGATCCAAAGAGCTTCTTTTGGATGATATAACCACGAGGACAAACAGCAGTGACTCTGGCAGGTCTCCCTTATGAGAAATAAAGCTTTTACACTCTATTGTCATATTATTGTGAAGAACGACCTTTAGGGTATTACAGCCTGTCTACTGTCTAATAGCAGCCGGAGCATGTGAGCTGACTGAAAAGTACAAAAAACATTTTTTTAAATACAAAAACTTTAAATTTAACCACTCAAACAAAATCTAATTTTAACAATGTCTCCATTAAAATTAAATCTTTGATCCGATATGAATATAAATAGAGGGAAATTTGGATTCCTACAATATTACATTATTACAAGCATCCTAAACAAGCATCTAGGAGCAGAACCAGCACTAAAGTAAAAGTGCAATATTTTTATATATATATAAACAAATAAACAGGTGCTAAGAGGAAGAGTCGGTAGTATCGATACTTGGTGTGTCAGGTAGTCTACCTGGGCTGGTGTGGGCAGGGTAACATGACAGGTGAGTCTTGTCTCAGCAGGAGGAAGAGCCTCTCAGCAGCCTTCAGCTCTCTGACTCGGTCCACCCCCGCCGACGAGCTGAACAGCACTTTACCGGGGATCTGGCACACCTGACAACAACAACAACAACAACAACAACAACAACAAGAACAACAGCTCGGTTTGTTCTACACTGTTACAATCCCACTGTTCACCTTTCCAAGACTATTCCATCACATGACCAATATGTGTTAATGATGTAAGTGTCTGTCTTAATATGTCTTTCTATTCTAAACCATACTTGGCTGGTAAGATAGTGATGGTCGACCTGACTCTGACTCAAGACTCTGAATCAAGACTCTGACCACCGTAATGTGTGACTACTCAATACTGACGTGGAGCTGCAGAGTAGATTCATGCTCTGATATCAACAGAATGCAGTTTTGTTTTGTTTTTCTCTCATTTCTTATTTAAAGTTCCTCTCATATTATACGAGCCAGGTTTTATTTCCTTTTTTCTTTCCTTGCGGATTTTTATTTACAGCACTTTGTAACGGTGATCGAGATATTCAGCACGAGTGTGATATTTTACTTTTACTGTAAATCTTCCATATTTATTTTTAAAAATCGTCTGAGATCCATTGAAAGCTACATGTGTATGAAGTACTTTCTAAATGTATGATGATACTGCCAATATTATTATTATTATTATTATTATTATTATTAGAAACTAAGAGGCGCTTGGAGTGTCTCACCCATGACATCATACCTACTGAGAGTGTAGCTCGTGAGCCGACACACATTACGATGGTCACCAATTTCTCCTAACACCAGAAAGCCACTCACATGTTCAGCTGCAAGCTTCGTCTTCACCTCCTGAACCAGGAACGACTCCATGCCGTTACCGGCGGTGCAGTAATAGCGAACTAAGCTCCGCCCACTTCTCGGTTCAGCCATTATACACTCTTTATTCAACGTTAACGGACGCATTTACCTCCCTGTGAGAGTCGAAGTTCGCGGTATCGGCTCGTTCGCTGCGTAAGCCGCCATGTTGGCTCGTTTGTTTACACCGGAAACGGAAAAACGTCTCGAGGCTGCAGTGAACATCCGAGGCCAGCAGGGGTCTCTCTTGAACAGTTGAAGAGTCCCCGGTGAACCGTAAGCAGGTTTCACAACCATTTCCATGTTTATGGGACCGTTTGTCATCGCGCGGACGTGTTAATGTGTCAGAGCTGCTCATACTTAACACCGACTTACTCACAAACATGTAATATGGCGTCTGAATGAAGCTCAGCGGGACGGAGACCAGAAACAAGCCTTCATTTGGTGAAGCGCTAGTCTTAAATACATTGAACTGAGAAATGGGTTTCTACTCTCTCCCACCACACACACACACACACACACACACACACACACACAACCTTTATTAATACACAAATACACAAGTGCGCACACAAGTGGTATATACACACACTTTTAACAATACACAGCAAATGCATGAGGCAAGCACACACACACACTTTTAATACACAACAAATGCATGAGGCAAGCACACACACACACTTTTAATACACAACAAATGTACCGAGGCAAGCACACACTTGCAGCACGCACACACACTTTTAATACACCACCACACACACACACACTCCTCTGCAGCAGTGCATTAGCTGGAGGCTCTCTGAACAGGTGTTCCTGCTAAGTGAGGAAGAAACCTCTAATAAACCCTCCAGCAGGTATAAGTGCATCCACACAACTCACTTTGTCTCTCTCTCTCTCTCTCTCTCTCCATTCTTCTTTCATCTGTCTTTCCAGTGCCTCTCTCTCTCTCTGTCTCTTCTAATTTCGCTCTCTCTCTCCATGTCTTTGTTTTTCCATTCTCTCTCTCTCTCCATCTCCGTCTCTCTGATCCCCCTTTCTTGTCGCATTGCATCACTTCGCTCAGTCAAGTCGTCGTCTGTGGGCGTGTCACCGGGTGTGTCCTGGTTCTCTGTTTGTTTACCATTGTTTATTTATGGAGACATATTTTGGATTTCGTCATTTTTTTCATCACATCATTTTTATCACTTCACTTATTCACAAGAAAAATAATGTGATGCTAGCTAGCTAACATCGCTTGTTTATCCTGCCAGAGCTACAGTTAGCAGCTAAAGTATTTACGCTAACGTTACACACCAACGTTACACAATCTCCAGCTTCTTGCCCACATGTGATTGGTTCTCGTGGCGCAACCTTTTTCCAATTGCGTCGTGTTTTGAGAGCCTGTTCACCTTAGATGGGAGAAATGTGTTGCATCAAAAAGTAGAAGTTGAAATGTGAAGACTTTGGCGCCCCCTTCAGGCTCCTAGTGGTAGTGTGTTTTACGACAACTAGTGACTAAACTAAGTGAAAGTTAAAGTTGCATTTACAGGGTTTTCACCTGACGCACGCATTATGCAAGTTTCCTCTTTTGTTAGTCCCTCTCCTTCTCTTTAAATTTTCGATGGCGACCGTCTTCATCAGCCCGTAATATTGGATGTATCCATGTAGAAAGAAGACATTAATACTCCTCTCACCAGCTGCCATTTCTAATAATTAGCCCCACCGCTGTTCAAAATGGCCGCCGCCTGCCACCAGAAGTGCATCCATCACCTGACAAAGTTGTTTGTATTCTCCTCCACGCCCCATAAATGAAGGAGGGAAAGATGGAGGGATGGAGGCAGAGGAGAAAGAAAGAAAGAGAAGGAGAGATGGATGGCGAGCTAATTGGCGTAGCCTCGGCTGTAAAGTGTTTATGTGGCGCTCAGAGATGATGAGCTTTGGATGAGACGTTGCTGTAAACTCACAGCTATGACAAAGTGTCTGGCTGAGGAACGGGGTTACAATGCAATTAGCTATAATGACACACACACACACACACACACACACACACACACACACACCCACACACACTTGACCATGACGTGATGAACTCCCACGTGTCGATATCGCTGCTGTCGGTGAAAACCTCAGACCTCCAAAATGTCACCTCTTTCAGAAAGTAGTTCTGCTTGAGTTTTTTTTGTTGGATTTCCGCCATAATCTCTCTCTCTCTCTCTCTCTCTCTCTCTCTCTCTCTCTCTCTCTCTCTCTCTCTCTCTCTCACACACACACACACACACACACACCTTCGCTGCCTCTCCCCAGTGATTTGTGTTGCCAACCCAGCCTACATGTACAGTACAGTAAACAGTTGCTAACACTCGCCCACGCTACCTTTCAAAAATGCCTTTGAACACGCACACACACACACACACACACACACACACACACACACACAAATGTAAAGGTCATCACTTCCATTCGCTCAATCATCTGTTTTCCGACTGAGAGCTGAGCTGCAGTGTGAAGTGGGAACATCTTGTAAAATTACAGATTCTGTTCAGAGGATTTCAAGAGGTCGTTTGAAAAGCCACGAGGGCCCAGTGTGTGTGTGTGTGTGTGTGTGTGTGTGTGTGTGTGTGTGTGTGTGTGTGTGTGAGGCAGGTTTTTCTGAGTCCATATCCATCTCTCGTTCTCCTCTTTTTTCCTTTCCTTTCCTTTCGTCTCCTCCACTTCACACTTGGATGGAAATGAGACCTTTAGAAAGAGACAGAAACAGAGACAGAGAGACAGTGTGTGTGTGTGTGTGTGTGTGTGTGTGTGTGTGTGTGTGTGAGCTCGACATGAGCACATTGAAATATTTCCCCCTCTCTGAGGAGTGTGTGAAGTGTGTGAGAGAGAACCGTGACAGCAGGGCCACACATCCATCGAGAGAGAGAGAGAGAATGACGGGACGATAGAGAGATGAGAGAGAGAGAGAGAGAGAGGGACACACACACACACACACACACACACACACACACTCCCGGCAGCAGTGCTCTGACAGTTAACACTGCATTAAACTGACAGAAGCTATCAAAAGCCACAATAACAGGGAGGGAGAGAAGGGGAGGGGGAGAGGGGAGGGAGAGAAGGGGGTGGTGGTGTAGGGGCAGAGAGGGAGGAAGAGGAGTAAGTAATGAGGAAGGTGTGTGTTTATGGGGGACCAGGAACCGTTGGGGCGGAGTTGGGAAAGTGGTTCCTGCGGTGGGAAAGCGCCTCATGCCGGAGACGCCGGTGTTGTTGTTTCATTTGAATCTCAGAGCACTTTTCCTAAACTCACCTGAAGGAAAACAACCGTGAAATCCGCCGTGCTGCATTTGATTTGGCTTCAGCCGTCCGACTCTGACAGTGCAGAAGCCCTTGTCCCAGTTAAGAAAGAACAGAACTGGTACTATAAAATCCCAAATCCCCTTGCCCCATATTTCATCAAGTAAAGTAAGTCAGCATCACACCACCACCACGGCCTCTGTTCCATTTAGCTAAATAAAAACGGAGTTGAAAGCCCTTGGCCTATTTTCCACTCTCTAACAGTGGTAAAGACCTCTCAGATCTTATTGGGCCCCCAGAGGTCCTGGACTCGGTTCCAGGGGATCCCCAGCAAAATGAGGATCAGTTTAACTTCAGTATTATTGCATTTTCTTGAAGTTAGCATTGGGAGAGAGATGAAAACTCTTCTGATCAGAGGTTATCTCCCCACTGACAGTAGAAAAGTCCTTTCAAACAGGGACAAAACCTTCGTCTGGACCGGGAGCCTCGACATGAAGAACACTGGGAACCGTGTGGAAACAGACCCTGGAGTCACAGTAGCTGCATTACCCCTTCACCGCTGCCAGGGGGAGGTCTAGTTTTACTGCTGACCTACATTCTGCGTCTTGGTTTATCTCTTTACTGCAGCAGGCGAGGGGGGAGGAGAGGGGAGGAGGAAGAGGGGAGGAAGAGAGAGAGAGAGGCCAGGCTGACATGCAACTCACAGCAGTAAGAGGTGAATGCAGCTGAAACGTTACGGTGCTAGTTTGGGTGTTGTTGTTGAGACTGTTAGCATGCTCTGCTAATGAATGTACCAGATAGAGTTTGAAGGAGACATGACACCAGATCACATGTGACTCACATGTGGTGACTCACATGTGACTCACATGTTCCAATGCATTGGAAAGACTGATGTCAGTATTTATGGTGAGTTATTAATATTATGGTATGGAGGACACTGCCATGTCATGCTATCACTGCTAAGCCTTGCTGTGTGTGACTTACCTACTGCTGGTCCAACAGTCCAACAGTCTGAGGACACGACCAACTTGGTTTTCATCATTTAGCAAAAACTAATCCAGTTTTTTTACTCAGTTGATATTTATTATTAAAGAAGACTTTATTTAGAACTGAGACAAATCAAAATGTTGAGAAACTGAAATACATCTGAACATCTTGTTCACACCGTTTGGTAGGTTTTCCCAAATTGTTGTCACACCAGATATTTCATTCAGATATGAACACATGGACGCTGAACAACTAATATTGATAACCAGATATTGACTAAATGAATATGGTCCTCTGTGTCGCTACTGCTAGTGCTTTAACTTTGAAAAAGTTTAACTTTTTTAACTTTGACATTTGAATTGAATTATTTTTGATAAATGATGGAAAGAAAATAGTTCTTGGTTGTGTTTTGGTGGCAGTGCTCAGTGCTTTCTCTCCCCTTTTCCTCTTCTTCCTCAGATGCTACCATAAAAAAGGAGTATTTACTGTTATATCATTGACAACCTCCACACACACACACACACACACACACACACACACACTCTTACCACCATGGGTCAGCTATTCTCATCAGAGGAGGAGCTTTCCGAAGCGAAGGACGCTATTGGCTCTCTCCTCTACGACGCCATGCTGGAAGGTGATGCCGTACCTGACCTGGGCGTCGCCCATCCTCTTCTCTTAGCCAGTAAAGATGAGAGCTTGGACTCCAGGACCCGCCTCCAGGAACAGCTGCGACAGGTAAATGAGATAAAGGAAATGAAACATGACAGTGATGATGATGTGGCGGCGAAACCTTGAGAGAACGAGTACTGACTTTCCAACGTGAGGAGGAGCCGTCTGAGGTGAGTCCAGGTGAAAACTGTGATCCCTTATTGAGTTCACCTTCAAATCCATTCAGTCATGAAGGGGAGATGAAGATGAAGATGAAGAGGAAAGAAAGATTTGAAACCTTGAGACAGTTTAGACATCGATTGTGCAAAATGGGGTGCGACTCAGTATTAGGAAAGTGGTCCTGTTGGGGATTATTAAGACGTTAAAATCAATACAACAATCTAGAAGGAGCAATATTATGATGACAAACTACTGTCCTTAACCAGGAGCTGGACAGTCCACCCCCTAGCAGTTTCCTTTATTGAGACAGATTCATGTTGCTGCAAAATGTGTGCAGACGCAAACATGTTGAAGTGAAGCTGATGAAGAAAAGTTTCATCCTTAAAGTCAAAATGGAGGAAAACAACATTTGCTTTAGTTTTTACTGTGTATTATTAGTGCATTAGTAGAATAAATCCAATGCATGCAACATCTGCAGCTGCAACAGAACGATGCAGCGGTAATGGATTCTCCCAATTGAAAAGCATGAACTTGCATTGGCAGTAATGCATCAATACATGAAGTGTGAGCAGGAGACATCAAGACCTTCATCCTAGACCAGCGAGACCAGCGGGGCCATCTGGGTCCTGGATCTTAACCAAGTACAGCATCACTGTTCACAGCTGTTAGCAAAATGACCCTCTTTCACCTTGTTTGTTTTCATCTCTCCTCTCCCAGCTGCAAGGTGACTTGGGAAACCGGGCGCCGACCTACCTGAAGGAGCTGATTGGCCGCCTGTCCACGTTCTCCGACGAGCCCCGCCTGGCCGGCCTGGTGGGATTGGTGGTTACTATGGTGATGGATATGGCCTACACGTCGTCGAAGCGGTCGTCGGGGGCGACTGGGAAGTCGGCGGGGTCGTCGTCGTGCCAGGTGAAGGACCTGTTAGGAAAAACCTTTGAAAGTACGGTGAAAAAAAGAACGTCTGTATGAACCCGACGTCAGAAACGAGCAGAAAGAGGTTCAACAGTGTTCATGAGCTAGTTGATGATGGTTTGACATTTATTGTTAATACTTCATCCTTAACTCTAAGAGTACGGGAGCTGCAGGAAGTGATGGAGGGAAAGTTCAAGGATTGTTCTGAGATCAGCTCGGTACCTACCTCATGTCCATGCGTTCATGTGTAACTCAGCAGAGAGTGTGGGAGCTCCAGGAGGGGATGGAGGAGTATCTGAAGCGCTGCAGGATCAACCTCAGCGACCGGAGCCGGCTGACCCAGGACACCGTCAGACTGGAGGCCCAGCTCAGCCTCACCCTCACCCAGCTGAAGACCTGCCTGCTGGGGGGAGACTGTGACTCCAGGTACCAGAGTAGAGTAGAATACAGTAGAGTAGAGTAGAGTGACTTTCCACAGATGTTACATTTTAAATTGTGGTGAACTCTGGTGGCTCTGAGAACAAAATGACTAACCAACGTTCATCAAGTCTTCCATTCAAAATCTTGGACTTCAGCTGCCATAATGATGCTAACAGATGCTAATACATTGATGTTGAAGAATCAGGTGCAAATCCAGGAAACATTTTAATCAACAACAACAAAAACCTTCTCTTATGGGTCCCTGGGACAAAATCACTGGGGGGTCCATGGCCAGATGCATGTCTAAGTGAGGGTCCCTGGAGCAGAGCACAGTGCAGGCCATCTAAAGAGACCCCCCCCCCCCCCTCTCTCTCTCCTCAGGTCTCTGCAGCAGTGGGCCAGCGGAGCAGCGTTTCATACCCAGATGTTGATCCATCTGTCTGGGCTGCAGGGCCAGGCCGAGCCCCTGGCTGCCAGGGCCGCCCTGGAGCAGTACCAGGACGACCTGACGCAGATCATACCGGCATACAGGTGATGGACGCAGCAAGATGACGTATCAGGGCCTCCTCAACGTCCTGCTGTTGAGCTGCATCCCATTCTGCACTAACCATGAAGAGGACTGAAGAGCTCTCTACCGTCTCAACCTTCACTAACCAGCCTTTTACCGAATGATGTCATCAAAGTGCTTCACAAGGTCACTGAGTGTGTTTCTCTCTCTCTCTCTCTCTCTCTCTCTCTCTCTCTCTCTCTCTCTTCTTCCTCCCCTCAGGTGTTATAAGTCCAGTACAGTGTGTGTGGTGAAATGTCGAGGGGGTCTTGTGGACTCACTCAACCCCCCCGACGAGGTGGGGGAGGAGGGGGGGATGACGGGACTCACCCTGACGGACAGAGAGACAGGAAAGAGTGTGAGCATCCCTCTATCCACCATGAAGAGAGAGTTGACAGGTCAGTTGACTGGTCAGTTGACTGTTCTTAGTGTGTTATGGTTTATAGCATGTTGAGATATTGAAACATTTATATGAAACATAATATTATTTTATTTATTTAATGTTAATGACCATTTAAATGTAGCAGTTTGTGGTCTGACGTAGCTGTAGCCTAAAGACAGTGGTTATCAGGTTCACGTTTATCGCCTCTTCCTCACCGACAAAACAAAGGAAATGTCTATTTTTTTACGTGGTCGTAGGATGTTGAAATGATACGATAGAACAGGGAAGAAGAGGAGGTAACATCAGTCCTCCAACATGGCGGCATGCCCCTTTAAAACAATAGTAACTTCTCTCCAATTAGTGACAGTTTGTACCGATTAGTGCTTTTGTCTCATCTATTAAATGAAGAACAACTGAATTGTTAGATAAAGATGAACTGAATTGAATGTTTGCAGTATTTCTTCAGTATTTCAAACTGACAGCCCCCATATTGAACCTACAGGGAGAAGTGGGAGAGTCCCTGGGCCTGTGTCCTCCTCCGCCAACCTGGACCTGATCACCTCAGATCAGTACGCCCAGGCATACCTAGACCGCCTGTTCTCCGATAAGGGACCCGTAGCAGATCTGGAGAACTACTTCGCCAAGGCCAGGGACAATCTGAGCGTGCTCAGAGCTGAACCAGGAAGTGCAAACAGGACAGAAGGTTGTGATGGAGAGGATCTTCAAGGTGGAGCGGAGGGAGGACAGACGGCGGACAGAGGCAAAGGGAGAGATGGCAGCACAGAGAGGAGAGGAAGAGGTGAAGAGGCGGAGGGATGCGAGCGGAGAGATGAAGGTTTGAAGCTGAGCATCGTGGAGACGGAGTCGGCTGAGAGCCTCGGTCTTCACCGTCCATCAAGCCCATGAAAGCGGCCGGTAAATCCCCAAAGACACTTTGACTACTTCAGCAGGCAAGGAGGTTTTTTTGGATGGAGTAGCATCTCAAAATGATGGTGGATTACCTGCCAAGGAGAGTCAACAAACTGTTTGTTGTTTTGTGTGCCTATTCACTAACGAAGTGTGGTCCTGTTTGCTTGATGGTTAGATCGTGGTGCTGAAACTGCCAGGGTTGGGGCTCCATCCCCACCCATGTTAAAAATACATGCTTTAATGGTACTTTAAGGCTCTTTGGACTGGCGTGTACTTCTACAGTTTCAGTAGAATTGGCTGCAGTGATCGCTGCCGCAACGCACTGTAGGACAGCTGCTGGAGAGATGCATGATGGGAGCGCTCTACAACATGTGCCATCGTGACCCAAGAGTCAGCAGGTTTTCATTAGAACCAAACACGAGCTGCAGAGAGGAGGACGAGTCTGAAACCAGCTGCTGTAGTGTTTGAAAACGGCTCGAGGGTTAAATATTGCACTGCTCCTCCGTCGGTGAAAACAGAGCGATACCTCATCGATTTCTCCTTTAAATCTCTTTCATTATTTAGTCATGAAGGACAAGGGGAGATGAAGAGGGGGGAGATGAAGAGGGGGAGATGAAGAGGGGGAGACGGGTCGAAGAAGGAAAACTGAGACAACTGAGATATGGATTGTGCAACAATCAGGTTTCTACACAGACACATGAAAAATGTATTTGAACATTTTGTCTTGAACATTTTGTGGGATCTGCACGCAAAATCTTGTGGGAAGCATCATGTGCAGAGAAAGGTTGTTGCTCAGTTTCACACATTGAGGTATTTGTTGTTGTGAAGGACCGGGTGGTTCTAGAGGGAGTCACACCATGTGCCATACACCAGGTTGGTCCCTCCTCTCTGGCTGAGGGTGTGATAATGTCTTTGGTTGAACAGAAACCTGGAACCACTCGGCCTGCCGTGGCACATGGTCTGACTCCCCTGCTCTACAGTAACATGGTCTAGTCCGGGGCCCAGGGGCTCTGGACCCCCGGGGACCCGGAGTCATCGCCTCGCCATTACTGGTGTCCAAATCCAATTTGGGAATGAAAGTCTGGAAATTTGAAGTGGAAAATGTGAAGGAACCCTGACTAATGTTTTGTTCACGCGGTGTGGAAGAGCTTTAGAAGGAACGTTTTCATTTGCCGGTCCGACTGAACTGAGACCAGCTGAATGTTGTGGTGAACTCCTCTCTTACCTGCGTGGCAATAAAGAAACCTGCAACCTGCAATGTCTGATTATTTTAGTGACACTTGAAGTGGCATTATAAACACAATGTGAGTTCATGATTATAATCAGAACATGATATAATAAAAACTATATATCAACAATAATAATATAGCAACAATATCACTTACAGCTTTTAGTGAATGACCTGGAGAGAGCGGCAATAGATTTTAGTGTTATTTATATTTTCTACTGGTGTGTTTTATTCTATTTTTTATCCTATTTTATTTTAGTTATTTTATTCTACCTCCTGTTTTTATTCTCTTTTTGTCTGGTTTACTACTACTACTACTACTACTACTACTACTACTACTACTTACTATACTACTTTTTTTTTTTGATATTTTATTTTGAAGGTTTCAGGTATTTAAATGATAAGCACACTAATACAGTAGGATTGAGACAAAATATAAATATATATATATTTCTTTTTAATATATACATATACACATACACATGCATATACACAAAAAGCAAAGAAAAATAATATTTTAGTTCTGTATGTATAAAGTTATTTTCTATAGGTTCTATATATTAAATGCATTATGGGGCAGCTATATTTAATCGTCTCGTTCTGATGTATCTTATATAATAAGTTTAGTTTACCCGTGCTTCTAAATAATCTAATAATCTTCTACTGCGTGTTACCGTTATTTATTTCTACTCATCCTCTTCTTCGATCGAAGGTTTTCTTGCTTTTCACGGTATTGCAGGATTGACGTGTTTTCTCATTTGAAACTGTCAAAGTAAATTCAGGATTTAAATCACGTCATTCCTCTCGTCCCAAACTCCTCCAGAGTCAGAACAACTCCCTCTCCTCCAGCTTCACAATAACGTCCGTCTGCGTTTGCGATGGGAGAGGCGTTCTCTGAAAAGGACATTTTGAGTGACGTTCACAGGAGGGAAGGGACCTCGTGTTCTTAAGTGTTCCTCACTTTCCAAAAGGTTGAGGAGGTGATTTTTCTCTCGGCTCTACGTCGAGCGAGGAGAGAGCAGGCGGGAAAACTGCACAGGAAGGAGCTGAAAGCAGTGTGTGAATGTCAAGCCGGGACAGTGTGTGTGTGTGTGTGTGTGTGTGAGAGGGGGAAAGGGCAGAGAGGTTGAGCTTGATTGCATGTGTGCGTTTGTTTTGTTTGTGAGTTAGAAAGAGAGAGAGTGGACGGGCGAGAGAGAGTGTGTGTGAGTGAGTGACTCAGAGAGAGAAAGAAGGAAAGTGGTGGTGTTGGTTGGTGGTGTGTGTGTGTGTGTGTGTGTGTGTGTGTGTGTGTGTGTGTGTCTCGGGCCTCGCTAGCTGTCGATGAGTCACACTTCACGGCTCCAATTACTGGTCTCTGCTCTGCTAATGCTGTCTGATTGGTGTTATTAGGCCCTGCATACTCTCTCTCTCTCTCTCTCTCTTTTAATCTCTCTCTTTCTGCTTCTGTCCATTTCTTTCTCTCTCTCTCTCTTTCATATTTTTTGGTCTCTGCTCTTTCTTTCTTTTCCTTTTCATTTCTCTGCTCTCTCTGTTCATATCGCTGTCTCTCTCCCTTTTCATCTCTCTCTCTCTTTCTATGTCTCTCTCTTTCTCTCTTTCTCTCTTTCTCTCTATCACCGTCTTCCTCTCTTTTTCCTGTCACACTCTATTTTCCGATTTTTTTGCTTTTCATGTATTAAGTCACGGTCGAGTGTGTGTATGTGTGTGTGTGTGTGTGTGTGTGTGTGTGTGTGTGTGTTGCATGCATGTGGAAGTTATGGCCAAGTGTGTTTTGGGTCTATGGAAGTGTGTGTATCTCTACGATTGCATTTCTGTGGGTGTGTGTGTGTGTGTGAACTGTTAATGTGTGTAGTTGTTTATGTGCATCTCTGTGTGTGTGTGTGTGTGTGTGTGTGTGTGTGTGTGTGTGTGTGTGTAAATTGACTTGTACAGTCGCCTATCAGCTGCTCTTCCCGCCTCACCTCTCCAGTCCAGTGTAGGTGTGTGTGTGTGTGTGTGTGTGTGTGTGTACTTGTGTGTACGCACCGGTCAGTCGTCGTAGACACGTCGCCGCGGCAACAGAACATCGCCACGGTAACTCGGCATCATCACGCCGCCCACAGCCTCTCAGCAGAGAACAGTCGCTGACACAGAGTAACCTACTGTCGAGTGTGTGTGTGTGTGTGTGTGTGTGTGTGTGTGTGTGTGTGTGTGTCCTTGTGTGGGTGTCTGCATGTCAAAGAGAGGAGGACTTGGTCATCAACAACTTCTGCCAAGAGAAAGAGTGGGAGACAGAGGGAAGGATGGATGGAGGGAGAGAGAGAACGAGGGAGGAGGAGACAGATTGCATAAGGGAGGGAGTGAGGGATGTAGGGAAGGAGAGAGTGAGATGCTGAGGGGGGGGGGAGACAGAACGGTATGAAACAGATGGATGCTGGAAACCTGAAGGAGAAGAAAGAGAGAGAAAGAGAGAGAGAGAGAGAGAGAGAGAGAGAGAGAGAGACAGTAAACAGGGTTGGGGTGGTTGTCGTGATGTTTGGTATCCTGGCTCAGCGATGGAGGGAGGCAGGAAACAGCGAGGCGTTCAAGCACCTCCGTCTGCTTCAGTCTGGGAATAAACACAAGGCTGAATGTTGAAACAAGCGGACAAGAAAAGATGGTGGCGGCGTGGCGGCGTGGCGGCGTGGCGGCGTGGCGGAAGATCAGTTCATCATGTATGTGAATACTCAGATGTGACTTGACCTGTCTTGTCTCGTCTCAAAACACTGATGGAGTCTTCCTCACCCCTACCACCATTCAGCTACCAAACCAAACAGATCCTTGTTGACAAAGTGACAGCAGACTTGATCCACTGGGTTTGTTGTTTCATGAACGTCAGGTGATGATGGTGAATGTTTGGGGCGGTTCAGGCTTTTAAAGGTCCTTCACATATTGACTGACGGACGACGGTCCTGAACACTGGAGGTCTGACGGGAGAAATCATCACAACATGACGAAGAAGAAAGAAGTCTGCGTTCAGTCTTGTTGTTTAACCAGCTTTGATTTGTTTCTAGTTCAAATCTCCCTGCACATCCATGTCACACACACACACACACACACACACACACACCATGTAGTTAATCAGTGCTTTAAGTCTCTTTAATCTCAGGATCCATTAAACAATTATACGCCGATTAGATCTGATGAGGTGTGTGTGTGTGTGTGTGTGTGTGTGTGTGTGTGTGTGTGTGTTGTGGATTAGTGGATGTACGTGGGTCTGCATGTTCACATTAAGCAGTGAATCTATTATAGAGACTCAGAGAAAAAAACAGTACAACCTTCTACCGGTGGCCACTGGGAGCTGACCAGTACAACCTTCCACCGGTGGCCACTGGGAGCTGACCAGTACAACCTTCCACTGGTGGCCACTGGGAGCAGGTTTACTGGGCCAGTTAAGGGTTCAGTTCCTGGGTGACCCACATCATGATTTTTCCATTATTGGTTTAAATAAGGTTAAAATATCTGATTTCCTATTCCCATGTGAATCACACACACACACACACACACACACACACACACACACACACACACACACACACACAGAGATGCACATAATTTCAGTATAAAGTAACACACAATAACATGCACACACAAACATGCACACAAGCATGTCTACTCATAATACAAAGTAACACACAATGACATGCATGTACACACACACACACACACACACACACACACACACAGGATGTGGGACAGGGTTCATGCTCTGGCATTTGCCTGACATTTAATTTCAATCCGCTCCATGTGTGTGAAACACCTGCTCTAACATGGCTACACACACACACACACACACACACACACACACACACACACACACACACACACACACACACACACACACACACACACACACACACACACACACTCATCTGCCAAAGCCTTAGCCTCCTTAGTAAAAGGAGGGTATGGTAGGAATGAAGTGTATTATTATTACTCTGGGATGATGTGGTGCTTGGTGTTTACTGTGCATTTGGCTGTGTGTGTGTGTGTGTGTGTGTGTGTGTGTGTATGTGTGTCAGGTGTGATGTGTGTTTATGTTGGCCACTCACTGTCCCTCAGGTTGTGACATTTTTGAACATATTGGGCGGCGAGACGTGCCCAGAATGACTCCCGGTCTAGACGGGTCATCCAACTCACCCAGAATGACTCTCGGTCTAGACTGGTCATCCAACTCACCCAGAATGACTCCCGGTCTAGACTGGTCATCCAACTCACCCAGAATGACTCCCGGTCTAGACTGGTCATCCAGCTCACCCAGAATGACTCCCGGTCTAGACTGGTCATCCAACTCACCCAGAATGACTCTCGGTCTAGACTGGTCATCCAACTCACCCAGAATGACTCCCGGTCTAGACTGGTCATCCAACTCACCCAGAATGACTCCCGGTCTAGACTGGTCATCCAACTCACCCAGAATGACTCCCGGTCTAGACTGGTCATCCAGCTCACCCAGAATGACTCCCGGTCTAGACTGGTCATCCAACTCACCCAGAATGACTCTCGGTCTAGACTGGTCATCCAACTCACCCAGAATGACTCCCGGTCTAGACTGGTCATCCAACTCACCCAGAATGACTCCCGGTCTAGACTGGTCATCCAACTCACCCAGAATGACTCCCAGTCTAGACGGGTCATCCAGCTCACCCAGAATGACTCCCGGTCTAGACTGGTCATCCAGCTCACCCAGAATGACTCCCGGTCTAGACTGGTCATCCAGCTCACCCAGAATGACTCCCGGTCTAGACTGGTCATCCAGCTCACCCAGAATGACTCCCAGTCTAGACTGGTCATCCAGCTCACCCAGAATGACTCCCGGTCTAGACTGGTCATCCAACTCACCCAGAATGACTCCCGGTCTAGACTGGTCATCCAGCTCACCCAGAATGACTCCCGGTCTAGACTGGTCATCCAGCTCACCCAGAATGACTCCCGGTCTAGACTGGTCATCCAGCTCACCCAGAATGACTCCCAGTCTAGACTGGTCCCTGGGCCTGGAAATGATTTCTGTGTGGAGGGTGTCAAACACATCTCCATTAAAATAAGGAGAGTTTTCTGGGGGAATATAAATTGCACATAGATATATATAAAGATATATATATATACCTTTATATATATATATCTTTCAGCTATGCCCATATTTTTGTTGAGTTTCATCCATATGTGTGACTTCCCTCGTTTTACTGTTTGGATGTTTTGAGAGTACAGACCCTGAATGTTCCAGCAGCTGAAATGAATCATTATAAACCATCAAGATGAACCAATTCAGACAGGAAATGAAGAACACTCAGTACTCAGTACTACTGTTCCTGTTGTCTTGTCAGTTCCTAAAATTACAGCAGCAGCCTTGTGCAGCATTTCTCTCTCTCTCTCTCTCTCTCTCTCTCTCTCTCTCTCTCTCTCTCTCTCTCTCTCTGTCTCTCTCCCTCTCTCTCTCTCTCTCTCTCTCTCTCTCTCTCTCTCCTCTCTCTCTCTCTCTCTCTCTCTCTCTCTCTCTCTCTCCCCTCTCTCTCTCTCTCTCTCTCTCTCTCTCTCTCTCTCTCTCTCTCTCTCTCTCTGTCTCTCTCCCCTCTCTCTCTCTCTCTCTCTCTCTCTCTCTCTCTCTCTCTCTCTCTCTCTCTCTCTCTCCCCTCTCTCTCTCTCTCTCCTCTCTCTCTCTCTCTCTCTCTCTCTCAGTCTCTCTCCCCTCTCTCTCTCTCTCTCTCTCTCTCTCTCTCCAACAGGTTTGACATTTCCACCACATAAATGCCAGTTGGTCGTCCGGTCCCTCCGGGTCAGAGGGAGAGAGGAGCAGATGGAGAGAGGATGTGTGTCCCGGTGTCTTTCCCCATCCGGACCGAGGAACAGTAACGCCTCATGAGCACCCCGGACCGCGATGACCTCCTCCAGCCCCCCTGGCCGGCTCACTGAAGTGAATCCTTTCAAAATAAAATGCCGACTATACAGTCAGACATTTATCTGACGGCTTGTCAGTAAAAACCCTTCATCACTCATTCATTCTCTCTCTCCCTCTCTCTCTCTCTCTCTCTCTCTCTCTCTCTCTCACTGTTCTCAGCCTCCACAACCCTTTTCCTTATTCACTCTTATTTTTGGCTCCATTCAGAGATGATGGTACTTGTTTGAGGTCGTTTGAAGGGCAGCATCTAGTTCTACTTTTGTTCTACTTGATTATGGTTTATTAACCACTATTGCATTGGTATAAATAGTAGAGTGACTTGGACTTTCTGGTTCAGCATGACTGAAAAATGACCGACGGCTTCAGATTTGAGTGATGAAGCAAAGCAAAGTGCTGACTCAGCGTCTGAGTGAGTCTCGGCATCAGGAAGCCCCCCCCATACATTGAACATGCAGATTTGCTTCACATATTACTGAGGCTTGTAATGATGGTGATCTAGGAGTTCTGTATTCATATTATAAATATTAGAACATCAGCTAAATGACTAAAATATATTAAACTCACATCCTCCAGTTAGTTATTTCTCTTTTTATGTTTTTATATTTCTATTTTATCACTGTGTCACTTCCATGTTTCCTCATTGTCCAAATAAACTCAAACTAAACTAAAATGTTCTGTCCGAGCCTTCTCTGACCCGGACGGGAGAAAACTTTGACTCAGAAACGTAAATGAAAGAAAACAAATGTGATGATAAAAAGGAGCGGAGACTAAATCAAAGTCTAGACTGTGAAATCGTGTCTGAGTGCGTTTCTCTGTCTTTCTGTTTCCGCGGGCGTAGCAGTTTCCTCCACAGTGATTTGTCAGTGAAATTCAATGTTGTCAATGTTGAAGCTTGTAAGCAAAAGACAGAAACTAGACAAATAGACATCAGTCATTTAGCGTCTGCTGAAGTCCTGTCAAAGTTAGCTTTAACTTCTACACTGTATTTGTCACTGACAGTAAATATAGAGTTATTTGTTTTGGTGAGGATGTTGCAAACTGACAAACCAAGAGGAGATGAAGCCGTTTGTCAAAATGTCAGAATGGTTTAGTCAGAATCGCTTTATTGACCGAGTCCGTTTGACACCACAATGTCACAGAAGAGCTTCAAGAAATCTACTAAATTTACTAAATACACTTCATATACTTCATATACTACAGTATATACACTGCTATGAAAACAAGAGACTACACTGAGACTAAACTGAGACTGTACACACTAGATCAGTGGTTCCCAACCCAGTCCTCAGGTCCCCCCTGTCCTGCAGGTTTTAGCTCCAGCTCTACTCTACACATCTGAACCAATAAAGGTATCATGAAAACCTGAAGCCTCTGATTGGTTCAGGTTTGTCTAAACCTCCAATCAAATGACCTCAGAGAAGTGGGATCAACGAGTTACAACAACGTCCTACCAGTCCTGAGGATGGTTCCTCTTTCTTGATATCATATACTCCTGGGTTAGTGACGCCTCATGGGTGTAATTCATTCCTACTGGTTCATACAAACATAACAGTGGCAGATGATGAACATAACCAACCATAATACCACTACCTCCCTAACCTGTGGCTTGGTCATAACCAGGTGGAACTTCTTTATCTTCCCTTCTGAGGTCACGCGTGACATGCTGACCTCATACCTTAGCTCATACAGTTAGTCAGGTACCATGTTTATCATGAAGAGATATGAAGTGACCATTTTCCTCTCACACTATACTATACCATACCATACCATACTATACCATACCATACTATACCATACCATACCATACCATACTATACTATACCATACCATACCATACCATACCATACCATACCATACCATACCATACCATACCATACCATACTATACTATACCATACCATACCATACCATACCATACCATACCATACCATACCACACTACACTACACCATACCATACCATACCATACCATACCATACTATAATATAATATACCATACCATACCATACCATACCATACCATACCATACCATACCATACCACACCACACCACACCATACCATACCATACCATACCATACTATACTATACTATAATATACCATACCATACCATACCATAATATAATATACCATACCATACCATACCATACCATACCATACCATACCATACCATACCATACCATACCACACTATACTATACCATACCATACCATACTATACTATACTATACTATAATATACCATACCATACCATACCATACCATACCATACCATACCACACCATACCATACCATACCATACCATACCATACCACACTATACTATACCATACCATACCATACTATACTATACTATACTATAATATACCATACCATACCATACCATACCATACCATACCATACCATACCATACCATACTATACTATACTATAATATACCATACTATACTATACTATACTATACTATACTATAATATAATATACCATACTATACTATACTATACCATACTATACTATACCATACCATACCATACCATACCATACCATACCATACCATACCATACCATACCATACCATACCATACCATACCATACTATACTATACTATAATATAATATACCATACTATACTATACTATACTATACTATAATATAATATACCATACCATACTTACTATACCTATACTATACTATACACATACACATACAACATACCATACCATACTATCCATACCTTACCATAATTAACATACCATACTATACCATACCATACTATACTATACCATACCATACTATACTATACAACTACTATACATATACCATACTATACTATACTAATACTATATAATACTATACCATACCATACCATACTATACATACCATATCCATATATCCATACCATACCATACTATCTCATACTATACATATATCATAAACATACCATACTATACTATACTATACACCATATATATACCATACTACTACATACATACTAATACTATACATACATACCATACTATTCTACCTCATACTACTATACCATACTAATACCTACATACTATACTTATACTATATCCATACTTATATACCATACCTATACCATATATACCATACCATACTAACTATACATACTAACTTACTATACCATACATATCCATATACCATACTATACTATACTATACTATACTATTCCATACTATACCCATACTATACCATACTATTCCATACCATACCATACCATACCATACCATACCATACCATACCATACCATACCATACTATACTATACTATACCATACTATTCCATACTATACCATATTATACCATACCATACCATACTATACTATACTATACCATACCATACCATACCATACCATACTATACTATACTATACCATACTATACTATACTATACTATACTATAACATACCATACCATACCATACCATACCATACTATACCATACTATACTATACCATACCATACCATACCATACTATACCATACTATACCATACTATACCATACCATACCATACCATACTATACTATACCATACCATACCATACCATACTATACCATACTATACTATACCATACCATACCATACCATACTATACCATACTATTCCATACCATACCATACCATACCATACCATACTATACTATACCATACTATACCATACTATACCATACTACTATACCATACCATACCATACTATACTATACTATACTATACCATACTATACTATACCATACCATACTATACCATACTATACTATACCATACTATACCATACCATACCATACTATACTATACCATACCATACCATACCATACCATACTATACTATACCATACCATACCATACTATACTATACCATACCATACCATACCATACCATACTATACTATACTATACTATATGCAGAACTTCAGCGTTGTTGTCAAAGGAAGCGTCCTGTCCTACTGCGGTGCTGAAGCCGTCCTCTGCGGGGCCCCGGGGCCAGCGCTGACAGACAGCTACAACACAATGAAATGAACAGTGGAGACAAAGTCAGGGAGCAGGACGGGCCTGTTGTTTCTGACTAAGTGGTTGTGTTCAATCTCTGACAGCCAGCGCCTTCCTTCTGACAGCTCAGCCTCTGTTCACACACACACACACACACACACACACACACACACACACTGTCACGCTCTGGGAGACATACACAGGCATGCATGCACACACACACACAGACACACACACAAACAAACACTTGCTGCAAACAGACGGCCATCCGGAGAATTAAGTGTCTGTCTAGAGATGAAATGTGACGTCTGATGAGGTTTCAGACGGGCAGCAGACGAGGAGAGAGAGAACACCTGTAAACTGAAAATAAGAGTATGCAACAAATACAGTCTCTTCTGCTGACTCACTCAGACACACACACACACATACACACTTCACAAAGTTCTCAATCACTGCACACACACACACACTCTCTTTCTATCTCATACACTTTGAAGAGTAAATAAACGACGCTTCCCCAAACAGGAAGCGGACCCAAGGAGAATGGGAAGCATCCATCACTCCGGTCAGGGAGGGGATGGGACGGTCCATCATGGTGGCAGCAGCCAGCCGGTGTTTCTATTAACTTTATACATGCACAGCTGCTTTACACTGACCATTCATTAACTAGGGACGTTGACGAGACCCGTAGGAGAGAAAACCTCATATATCTACCTTTTATGTCTCCGAGACACCAAGATGAGACTAAAGGCTTTTTCATGTTTCTCAAATTCAACTCAGGAGAAACAACAACCACATATCAGCTGATGTTGATCTGTCACAACAACAGATCTCCACATGATCTCAAATAAGAGTTTCTAACTGTTTAACTGTCCTGAATATGAAACCATGAGATCAGATCGTTTTTCTTTCATGTCGTTTTTATCACGTTTGAACTGTATTTTAGTTGTTTTTAAATGAAATGTTACTCAGTCTAAAGTTACTGCAAGTAAAGATGGTGGCAAATTGAAACTGTAATTGTGTAAAATTTAATCTGTTTGATTTTCCAGACTGTGGCTGGAGGAAGCATCTTGCTTTGGTTTGACTGGGTTGTGATTGACAGGAGGCGGGTCCTAATGTAACTGCAGAGAATGTTAGCCATTGGTTGAGAGATTTAGCAAAGAAAAAGAAAGAAAAAGTTTCCTCTTCTGGTTTACAAGCCGCCACCCCGTCCCGTCTGGGCTGTCAGGATATAAAACAGGGAACTTCTTTCAAGATGTAAAACTTTATTGATATTAACGTTCTGTCGGCTTCTCAGTGATGGAGGACCTTTACCGACGGGACGTCTCAGGAGTTGATTTCTTTTGTTTGGAACTGAATGAGAGCAAATGAGCCTGAGAGGCGAAAGTGATTTAAAAACATCTTTAGTTGTGGCGTACGCACATAGAAACATTACATGGATGGAAAATGTAGAAAATAGCAAAAACAAAATCCAATGTCACTGCTGTGGTCCTTTAAAGGTGTGGGTGGATGTAGTTTACCCTGTTTCATGTGTTTCAATAGACAGCAGATTGAATTCGTCTACATTTTATTCTTTAACTTTAACCTTGGGAGGTTAAAAGGAGCTTTTCTTGAAGTACAAAATACTAATTAATATCTGACAGACTGAATGAAGAACAAATTATCGGTTCGAGAAAAAGGCAGGAGCAAAGCAACCGGGAACAAAGGAGGCTAATTGTTTTTGAGAGAAAGTGTATTTGTAATAGCAGCTCTGAATGGTGTGTTAAACTGAAATGAATCAACCGGGGTGCATTTATTGTGAAATGTTTTCATCTCCGACACGACGACTGACGACTGACGAGATGTCAGCTCAAAGACATGAATCATGAGTCATTTTCCTTTTGTACAATTGGTTGAGGGAGAGAGAGAGAGAGAGAGAGAGAGAGAGAGAGAGAGAGAGAGAGAGAGAGAGAGTGGTGAATTCAATTCCCCTTTCAATTCCATGAAATCAAAATGTAAGTTGTGACAGGACTGTATAATAATGAGACACACACACACACACACACACACACACACACACACACACACACGCACCAGAAAGCCAGTGGACTCGCGGGGTCTCTGAAACAGGGTATCCCAAACTTTATTTTATTGGTGGTGTCAGAAGTACCATGTAGCATGGATAGCAGTCACAGTTAGTGGCAACACACAGACAAAAACCTCCTTCCTACAAGTTGGTGTGCAACAAAAATCAAATCAAATTTAAAAAAAAATCATAATAATAACCAACACACACGCGCACACACACGGAGGACAGCAGCAAATAAGAAAAAAAAACCTAAAATCATCTTCCTTTATTACCAACATTACGATCGTTGCGGTTATTGTTTCATTTAAACATCACACCAAATCAATCAAAGAAACCCCCGACTACACCGTGAGAGAAGAAGAGATACGAGGAGAAAGGAGGGATGGAGGGAGGGAGAGAGAGAGAGAAGGAAGGATTAAGAAAAGAAAACGACTGAATCAGACAGAGAGACGTAAAGAACTGTGGATCGATGGAGATCCTGCACAGATACAACAAATAGAGAGAAAGTCTCACTGTGGGTTTGAACTGTAGATGGACAGGAAGCAGATATACAGAGAGTAAAGACATCTACTATTCAGTGGAAGGGACAAGCAGACAGACAGGCAGACAGACAGGCAGGCAGATAGACAGACAGGCAGACAGACGGGATGAGACGAAGAGACAGAACAAGTCAAGTTGTCTGACTCAGAATAGATCAGTCAGAGAGGAAGAGGGAAGAGGAGGTGAAATGAGGAGCAGAGGAGGAGAAATGAGGAGCAGAGGAGGTGAAATGGGGAGAAGAGGAGGTGAAATGGGGAGAAGAGGAGGTGAAATGGGGAGCAGAGGAGGTGAAATGGGGAGAAGAGGAGGTGAAATGGGGAGCAGAGGAGGTGAAATGGGGAGCAGAGGAGGTGAAATGGGGAGAAGAGGAGGAGAAATGGGGAGCAGAGGAGGAGAAATGGGGAGCAGAGAAGAAATGAGGAGCAGAGGAGGTGAAATGGGGAGCAGAGGAGGTGAAATGGGGAGCAGAGGAGGAGAAATGGGGAGCAGAGAAGAAATGAGGAGCAGAGGAGGAGAAATGGGGAGAAGAGGAGGTGAAATGAGGAGCAGAGGAGGAGAAATGAGGAGCAGAGGGAGGCGGAGACAGAGAAACAAGCTTTAAGCAAACTACTACGTCTCCAAAAAGGCAATATATGTCATTCTTGAGTGTAGTGAGTGTTTTTTTTTTTTCCCTTTAAATAAATACCATGTAGAAGTATTTCTACGAGTAGCGCGGCGGCCACAGAGCCGCCTCACCGATAACACTGTACAGTATATACACATTATTATCTCTTTAATGACAAAATAACCTTTAGATGTACACGTTCCTCCTCCGGTCAGAATACAGCCACGGTAGTAGAAGTAGCAAGCAGTGTCTTTTTTTCTTGTTTTTGTACAAACAACCCATGCAGCTCCTGTATAGATCATTTCTAAGATACATGACTCCTGAAGACCTCAGCTCTCAGTCAATAACAGCAGATATTGCCTTTTTCTTTTAAAAACTTCTTAATTTAATGAATCGATAATGTGCAAGTTACCCCGAAGAACGAAAGACGTCAAATCAAACACAGACCGTTAAGATACAGAGGAAAAGGAAACGCAACGTAAAAACCTGAATCTATACAACATTCACCAGAGGGAATGGGATACGAGTCTCTATACCTATATACAGACATGTTATCACTCATGCACAGTGTCAACAAGTAGCACATCGACATTCCCAAATATGGAAAATGGGGGAGGAGGGGGGGAGGAAAGACAGAGAGAGAGAGAATAAAACCATGACTGCCCATTCTGGTTACCGTGGCAGTCGAGAGAGAGAGAGAGAGAGAGAGAGAGAGAGAGAGAGAGAGAGAGGGAGAGAGAGAGGGAGAGAGAGAGAATAAAACCATGACTGCCCATTCTGGTTACCGTGGCAGTCGAGAGAGAGAGAGAGAGAGAGAGAGAGGGAGAGAGAGAGAATAAAACCATGACTGCCCATTCTGGTTACCGTGGCAGTCGAGAGAGAGAGAGAGAGAGCGAGAGAGGGAGAGAGAGAGAGAGGGAGACACAGAGGGATAGATAGACACCATAACAACACACATGCTGGGCAGCAGAAGTCCATTTCATTCCCGCTGACCCAGAAATCAATGTATGGCTGTAACTTCATGTTTTTTTTTTTTCATTTTCATCTTCCTCCTCCTCCTCTTCCTTCTCTTTATATCGTCACCTTTTGTACTTTATCGCTTTAAGGATAGAGGATGAGTCCGGTAGTGTTTTTTTTTTAGCGGTACGTCTCGGCGAGGGATGGCCGTCCGTCCGTCCGTCAAGAAACGAAGCGACGGCAACGCGTCATCAATCTTTACATCAGAAGCAACAGCGTTAGTTGTTCGCGGCTGATTGAACACTGTTGTTTTTTACATCGGCAACAACATTGTTATTGTTTACATCATAGCCAAAAAAAACAAAACATCTGTTGTTGTTTACATCAGAAGCAACATTGTTAATGTTTACATCGAAACGACGTTGTAGCCGTTTCACATTAGCAACAGGAACCAGTGCAATGCTTTTCCTTCACGTCACAGACCCCCTTCTTCAAATCCCTCCCCAATCAAATCTACTGTATTCTACAAATCATTTCTCTACTCCTTCCTTCCTTTAGTGTCTTTGACAGCGTTGGACTGGCTGGCTGACTCCCCAAACCTCACGAGTCCAAACTGGGGCTGGAAGCTAACCTTTTCATCCCCAGTGACTTGTGGAGTCCAAAACTCAAGAGCCACTCTTACTCTCGCCCGGCTGGTGACCCGGACTAACGTCCCACCTCGGTCCCAACCCTCAAGGTTTTGACCCGCTGTCATTCATCCACGATTATCTTCACGTCAGACTAGCTTCGGTCAGGGTAAACACACACAGAGAGGTGCTGCTAGCAGAAGCGCTAACTTTAATGTTAGCTTATGGCAAATTGTGCTGCCAACTAATTTGCTGCGAACTACTCAACTCAACAACTCAACTCAAGGGTTTACTGAAACAAACGTAGGCAGCAGGCACCTTTAAGTAACGCCAACATATTATTGAACATGATATTGGGTATACATAATATATATTTTAGCGTTATCAATACATTGTTGGACTTATTCCAAAAAAGTGATGCAAATCACTTTCACGTTTTTTTCCTTTTTTTTTTTTGCAGAAGTTAGCATTACTTTTTACAGTGTAGAAACCTTCAGCTCCAAGCCAGTGAAGAGACAAATGGGTACAAATTCATCACTTAGAAAGATTCTGGTTAGATTTGAAACAACATCAAGGCTTTTTTCAGCGTGTCAATGAAATATGAGTAATATTTGGTGTTTTTAAGAAAGATCCATTGGTTAGAAAACCCTCGATAGGTCTGACTGCAAACACGACGTTTCTGATAGAAAGATTTCCCTTTGGCAAAACAGGGGTAAACTGCCACTCCAAGGCCTTCGCATGAGAACTACTACTCTAATCCAGAGCCAGAGGTTGTACAGAGTTTGGCAAAGACTAGCGATCAAATTCATACTTCAGTTCTGCAGTCAAATAGTCATTTCATTTGAGAACTTATGTTTTATTGTTCAAGGTTCTCCCCAAACCTTGTAACTTTGGCGCTGCACCAAAACATGAATCTGCAGCAACAGAGCATTTAGCGTAATTGCTGCAACTAATCAATTGCCTTGAAGTTTTTGAAGCAACTACATAACAACGTCCTTCATAATATCGCAATAACGAGATGCCACAGATTCTCCAAATCAGCTGGATGTCATCAGCAGCATCAATGGAGCTGTACTGGACAACTCGGCTGCCACCGGAAAACTGCAATAGCCAAACTTTCTCTACGTAAGTATCTCTGAAATGTCCAATCAGTCAATCTGGAGTGGTTGTTTACTTCAAGGGTGTCATTGAGTATCATTCATGGGTGCCATGTTACACAACCTGAGAGAGAACCATGCTGGTCGTCCTCAGGAGATAGGCTTGGCAAACTCTGCAGCCCAGGACTCTGCTCTACTCTCACAAGGGGAACGAATCTGTCTGTAACAATCTGTCTGTAAAATTGTTGCCAAATTTTTAAAATGGATTACACCTAACCCAGACGACTTACTCTACAGATGACATTTAGAATATAACTATTATATTACACATCAAGTTAAAAAACACCACGTCAGCAGGAAAATTCTGGCCAATTCAGATACGTACAGTACAGTACAATGCCCTTGGCTTACAAATTGTGGACTTTTTAGAAGAGCTATACAGAAGTTCTGTGTCGGTCGATCCAGATCTTTGTGGCTGAACTTGTAAAGTAGTTAACAGTCTGAAATGTAAACCTCTCTGACAGTCTGGCTGGGCTTGAAGAAACATATTCTCAACATATTTCAGGATTGGTTTTGGAGCCAGTTTCATATTTCTTTGGCCAAAAATAGAAATATATTAAGGATACATGTCTTGTCTGTAGGAGACATCCGAGGAGACGAGATTCTCAGCCAGTCAGAGTCCAGCAGCAATCTGACCAGCTTCCTGACTCTTGCCTCACGTTTGATAGTGTCAATTTGCTTTGCAAGCATTGGGAGCTTTGAGGTGCACAACATGTGGCTGTTGAAGTTGAGGTCTTTTGACTTAATAATCTATCGTCCATATTGTTCAACGCCCCTCAAAGCAAGACTCAATAACCGTCATGTTTACTAGCTAGCACAGCACTTCAAGTAGCATGACAGCGATTGCGAGTGTGTTAGCTAGCGTCCTGAAACAGTGCACTTCTAAACCATCACCACCTTCCTCGAGTTGGGCCCTGTGTTAAATGTCCCTACAGGGCTACCGTAGTACAACACAATATACCTGAATCTGATTATAGGCCTACTTCTCTTATTTCCGTAGTACCAGTGCTTCCTGTGACTCCCATGTTAAGACTGATATTTGACGGCCTGCATGAAGCCTAAGAAGCAACGAATCACACCGATGATATCACCATAAAGAAACAGTACAGAATCTGTTCCCGTGCTTCCTTTGGGTTAAGTCTTGAAGTCACGAGACCGACAACACCTATACGCCTGAAGGCAACTATCCTCAAGAAACACGACAATGAGTGAAGGCGGCATTGGAAGAGGTTACAATGCAGTCTGGATGGCTTTGTTTGGAATAAGGCCGACCTCAGTTACTACCCAGAACAGGTTTTCTGACGTTCTACCGAGGAAGGTCGATACCTTTCCTGACCGACCACTTTGGACTGTTACATCTCTCATGCTTGGTCTGGATGCATGTGCACTTCCCAAGCTGTGTAATTGTACTTTTGTGTTGTCTTGTTTTTGTCACTGCCTTAAATAAAGTTGCAACTAAGTTGACTTGATTTGACTTCATGGCCTGGAATACTATCTCAGGATAAGAACCAGGTTAGGTAATACAATTCCCCTTTAGACAGTCCCCTGACCAATCCATGTAAAGAGTTATTAGTCAAGGGTCGGGTTAGGGAGTAGTGGTTGTTTCTTAAAAAGCCCTTGAGGATCTTGATTGGTCCACGGACCAGCCAGGAGGAGGTGCTTAAGACACACAGGGGCAATGACAGAAGCTGCAGAGGGAACTCGTCAGCCGGTGAGAAAGAGGCTAGTCAAGTGAGAGATAACCAATGACAGAGGCATAAAGAAACAGATAGCCAATGAGGTTTCACAGAGGGCGGTACCTAAACTCTGACGTCTATTGCAACGTAACGATTGACACATGACGGTGGCAATCCCATTGGTGGAGAACCAGAAAACACAGAATTCCACTGGTTAAAAAAACGCAAAACATTACCTTAGATTTTTATGCAGTGATAATAGTTTCTCTAACAGTTTCAAACGGTACAGCGGCCATTTTGTCTTCTCAGACACAGCCTTATTAAAGGTAAAAGAACACTAACCCCTTTTTAATTCAATTAGACCTTAAATCATTACAACTATACAGCAAAGTACAAACAACGGCAAGAGGGCGCGTTCAGGAGCGCGCCAACGTAGCCGAGACGTTCAGAAAGAAAAAGAGTTGAGCTGCAATGTACGCTCGGCTCTTCGTATGTACATTTCTGTCTTCGGCGACGTTTCAAAACGCTTCGCTTCGCTGAACGCGCCCTCCCGCAAAGGAGTCTACTCAGCATTTCTACAGGCTGTCAGAGGTCAAAGGTCACCACAAGCAGCTCCCGGTGCTCGAGTACGAAAATCAGACTCTGAAAGACGATTGGCGTTTCTCACAGTACTTGACCATCTTGCCACAACACACACACACACACACACACACACGCACACACACACACTCACACATGTCGTTTTTCATTAATCAGTTGTAGTAATATATCCGGTTTCTGATTATGTTTCAGTTTCGTCTGTTCATGCATATACATACTAATACAGACAAGAGTCCGTCCACCGTCCGGGACAGCGGCGTCGATAAAGTTATTTTGTCTCTTTTCCGCCCCGCAGACGGACAGGTGGGGGCGTCTGCGTCGAGTGAGGCGGACGCGAGAGTAGCGGTGTTGCGGCTGGAGGGTTGTTTCACGGGATCGACATGCCATTCACGGTTTACACTCCCACTGGATGGTAGCAGGACACGCTAACCGCTAGGTGGCGCTGCTCGGCCCGTTAAAACCCAGTTTGATCTCTGATTGTTTGAGCCAGGGGGATGCATGGTGTGTGTGTGTGTGTGTGTGTGTGTGTTTGGGGATTAGTTATATGTATCAGTATCTCAAACAGCCGCTGACAGGTGATGGGTTGGTTGGATGTATAGATCAAAGAGACAAAAAAAAAGTTTGATTCAGACGTTTTCCCGCTTTTTTCCTTTTTCCCGCCATCTCTGCATCTTGGGAGCTGCAACGGTTCTCTTGACGTCCTGGTCCTTCCATTCATCCACTCTTCCTTCCATTCTGTTTTGCCTCCTCTATTCCTTCATCTTTACATCCATCCATCAATCCGTCAATCTATAGCGTGAAAGGGACGGATGGATGGATAAATGAGAAAGGCTTCATTCCTCTTTTCTCCCGATCACCATCATCAATCTTTCTATCCATCCCTACATCCTCTTAATCTCCACATCCATCCATTCATCCATCTCCCCTCGATGTCTTCCTCCCCGATCTCCTTCTATCTCATCTTTCCCTTTGTCCCTCCGTCCATCTTAGAAGCCCTTGACGTGGCAGTAGGCCTCCAGCGAGGAGAACAGGATGTAGAGGAGCCACAGGCTGATGAACAGCATGGTGGTCAGGACCTTGGCAGTCCGCGGCCCGCCCAGCTCGCCGCCGATGTCCGGCCGCCGTCGGTACATCAGCGTGCCGACACAGATGAAGGCGAAGATGGTGAAGAGCGTGACGGAGAAGGCCAGCGTGCCTGGGTCCACCCGGAACTCCTCCCCCTTGCTCTGGTGGTAGATGGCGGCGATGGACCACGCCACCTGTCAATCACAAGCATCATGGTTATAAAATGACAAAATGAATTAGGTCAAAGAAAGAGCATCAAAGGATACTCTTATTGTGATACTTTATTGATCCCTGTATGTGTTACCACGACTACTACTGTCTTAATACATGGTCAATCAATCAGTCATTAATCAGACTCACCCCGATGCCCAGGAAAACATTGACAGCGTTGGAGCCCGTCACGTTCCCGATGGAGGCGTCTGCATACTGGTCCTGGATAGCAGCTACCTTACTGGCAAATGTATCTGAGTGGAGAGAGAGAGAGAGAGAGAGAGAGAGAGAGAGAGAGAGAGAGAGAGAGAGATCAAATTTGTGCCTGGTATGTATTGTAACATGCCATTTGCCGGATTCCTCCTAGAAGAGTGAGTACATCCACTGTTAGCACGGCTCCAGTGGGAATCAAACCCCCGGTAAGTGTTAGTGCGTTGCTCTACCCATCCGGCTACGCAGGAAATTGAACCTCTAACCCTGGAAATCACCCTGTATCCACATTGCAAGCAACACCACCCTGATGTGTCGACGCTCAACCAGCCTGTTGGTCATCGGCCGTCACCAGCCAATCAGATTCCTGTGTTTCCTTGTTTCCAGACTGTAGTGATTTTGTTTGATGAAAAGATGAAAAGATGCCTGGAGAACGGCTGCATCCATCACTGGGTTGACTATAGACTCTGAAGTCTTTTTCAAAATAATTTCAATCAATGCTGCCTAATTAGCGCTTGCTAGCTAGCTATGCTAACTCATCAGAACAATGTGACCAAAGCAGTGGAAATACCACTGCACCACGACAGTCAGAACAGAACGACCCAACCAGGTTGCACACATTTTAAATGCAGGGTTGATGTTCTACCCACAGAGGTACAAGGGGAATCGAACCCCTAACCCTGGTAAGTGTTGGTGCCTTGCTCTACTCATTGAACTACAAAGGGAATTGAACCCCGTACCCTAGAAGTGTTGGTGAGCCTCAGATGAACACTACTGATGACTAAAACAGAACTATTGGATTTCTGTTTTCCACATTTAGACGGATCCTTAATTTAGAAGCCTCCATCTTTAATCCAGACCTGGTCCAGGATCAATACACTGCGAGGCTGACTCAGTTTGCAGAGCCAAACAAAATGTGGGCTGACATTGGATCAGCGCTGCGCCCCCGGTCCAACATCGTTCCCTAGTTTCAGTCCATGTTTGCCAAACTACGGCAGCTCCAGAGGGACACTCCTCACTGTCCTGACAGACTAAACAATAGGAGAGAAGAAAGACGGGGCAAGCAGCCTAATGGTCAGTTGGCACTCTCTCTCTCTCTCTCTCTCTCTCTCTCTTTTCTCCTCAGTCTTTCTGTCCATCCTCTCTTTACTGAGCTCTTCCTTTCTTCTGCCAGAGGCCATGACAGGCATAAAGAGAGAGAGAGAGAGAGAGAGAGAGAGAGAGAGGCCATGACAGGCATAAAGAGAGAGAGAGAGAGAGAAAGAGAGAGAGAGAGAGAGAGAGAGAGAGAGAGAGAGGCCATGACAGGCATAAAGAGAGAGAGAGAGAGAGAAAGAGGAGAGGGGAGAGAGAGAGAGAGAGAGAGAGAGAGAGAGAGAGAGAGAGAGAGAGAAAGAGGAGAGGGGAGAGAGAGAGAGAGAGAGAGAGAGAGAGAGAGAGAGAGAGAAAGAGGAGAGGGGAGAGAGAGAGAGAGAGAGAGAGTGTGCTTTCTCTAAGTGGCAGCCAAACTGGCATTGGAAAAAAAGGATGATGAGAGGATAGAGAGAGAGAGGGAGAGAGAGAGAGAGAGAGAGAGAGAGGGAGGGAGAGAGAGAGAGGCAGTGGGCCAAGGCAAGACGGTTCGGCAGAGATAAATCTCCCCATACACCTTAGAGTTTCAAGGACAGGCCTGCTGGGCTGTGTGTGTGTGTGTGTGTGTGTGTGTGTGTGTGTGTGTGTGTGTGTGTGTGTTGTGAGTGTGTGTGTGTGTGTGTGTGTGTGTGTGTGCGTGTGTGTGTGTGTGTGTGTGTGCTGGTTCTTAGGCAGAGGGACTCGGTGAATGATGCCACCTGGGTCCAATCCGATGACATACTCCACCAGCTGGCAGAGAAGTGTGTGTGTGTGTGTGTGTGTGTGTGTGGTGTGTGTGTGTATGTGTGTGTGTGTGTGTGTGTTTTGGGTGGCTGGCATCAAATGTTTTTTTGTGTGCTTGTGTATCTATTTGAGTGGGTGAGTGAGTGGGTGTACGGCAGTGGCGTGTGTGTGTGTGTGTGTGTGTGTGTGTGTGTGTGTGTGTGTGTGTGACAGGTTACATTCGGCAGCTCGTTCTGTGAAACGTGCCTCCCTGGAGAGTTTGTGTCTCCGCCCCTTTCCTCTGCCTCGCTGTCAATCAACCAGACTCTCTCTCTCTCTCTCTCTCTCTCTCTCTCTCCCTCTCTCTCTCTCTCCATCCTTCTATTGAAAGATGACTTAATACCAGAAGGGTCATGGCATCTCTTATAATGCCTCTATATATTATCTGTACCCACTAAACTCTCTCTCTCTCTTTCTCCCTCACCCTTCATCTCTCTACCTCTTCCTCCTCCTCCTGCTCTCTTCCTCCCTCCTCCCTCCAGTACCCCTCTCTCTTCTCTCCCTCCCTCACCCCTTTTCTCTCTCCACCAGTGTTAATTAGAGAGTAGTCATTGTGTTGAAGAACAATGAGGCTCTCCAGTGATAACCTTCTGCTTTCACCACCAACACAGCCGCTGTGTGTGTGTGTGTGTGTGTCTATGTGTGTGTGTGTGTGTGTGTGTGTGTGTGTGAGTGTGTGTGTCTGTGTGTGAGTGTGTGTGTCTGTGTGTGTGTGTGTCTGTGTGTGAGTGTGTGTGTCTGTGTGTGTGAGTGTGTGTCTGTGTGTGTGTGTGTGTGTGTGTGTGTGTGTGTGTGTGTGTGTGTGTGTGTCTGTGTGTGAGTGTGTGTGTGTGTGTGTGTGTGTGCTCTTGCCCTGGTGTCATCATCACCCTTCACTCTACTCAAATGTCACGCTGCACTTCACATCATTCACACCAAACCCAAACCTCATGAGGTCTGACCGGACCGACTGGGAGGTAACGGGAAAGATTCCTATTGGACGGTTCAATCTAATCCTTTATTTAGATTTAGTTGTTTTTTCAAGTTGTTGATGTGTTATTTTTTATGCCGTCCTTGTGTGACATCAAATACGTACGGTGATGGTAGTGATGACAGAAACACCCCTTATGATCTGAGTGGTCAGAGATGGATTTGAAGTGTATTTCCAACCACATACTACTGTAGTATAAATCTGACCTGGTTGGATTCTGTGTGTTTTTTTGTGTTCTTTAGTACAAATATCCAACTGGTATCAGATGAGGGAAAGAAAATGGATTGGTGCTGCCGGTCTGAACAGAGTCAAAACATCCAACTTGAGCTATTGAGTATTTGGTATATTTGGTGTATTTGGTGTATTTGGTGTATTTGGTATATTTGGTATATTTGGTTTATTTGGTGTATTTGGTATATTTGGTATATTTGGTGTATTTGGTATATTTGGTATATTTGGTACATTTGGTGTATTTGGTGTATTTGGTATATTTGGTATATTTGGTGTATTTGGTATATTTGGTATATTTGGTGTATTTGGTGTATTTGGTATATTTGGTGTATTTGGTCTCGGGCTCCACAGAGTGTCAGTTCTGTCCCAGTCACCTCTTCCCAGTTGATCCTCAGTGGAGCTCCAGATCAAACCAGATCAAATTCAATCTTCTTCAGACCTTAATGCCATTTGAAACACATTTCAAGTCTAATTCCACCACAGACTTAGAGAAGGTCATCCACGCTTTCATATCGTCTCATCTAGACTAGTGCTGCTCAGCTCTCATTGGCTACGGCCGGTGTCTGTTCAGATGAACAAGACCCGCCCTCCTGATGTGACTCGTACCAATCAAACATGTTTAAAGTGATGATGATGCGATGATGCTACCTGGACCAGGAGGCAGGAGGTCTAACAGCCTCACATGGTGCAGGACGGTCTGAGCTGACTGTCCGTTGAGACCGCCACATCCTAGCGTGGTCCGGGTCCTGATGGCCCAATCATTTCACCTCTCATGTTCAACCACGTATTAAACTGTAGTTGTTGCTTTACCACAAAGCCATATAATCCACTTCATTCATTGGACAATACACTTTGTTTGTTTCCTCAGTTCAAATGTCTAATAACTTTCTGAGGCCTCTTATAAACGATGCTGTTGCCCTTTGAAAATACTTGGGATGGTAAAAGGATGAGGTTGAGTGGTTCTACCCAAGTTTCTCATTCGCTCTCTGTTTATGTGTGTGTGTGTGTGTGTGTGTGTGTGTGTGTGTTAGTCTGACTAACTGTGATAAACGACGTTAATCCGACATAGTACCACAGCACAGGATGGGTTTTATTAACTCTAATAGCTATGGAGCAGAGTGTGTGTGTGTGTGTGTGTGTGTGTGTGTGTGTGTGTGTGTGTGTGTGTGTGTGTGTGTGTGTGTGTGTGTGTGTGTGTGTGTGTGAGGGCCACAGGACACTCTGGTAATAATGCTCAGAGGCACAGAAGGCTGAACCACTTTCATTTTGTGGCTGTGTTAGTGTGTGTGTGTGTGTGTGTGTGTGTGTCCCTTTGTGTCTGTGTTTGCATGTATTCTGGTTTTGTATGTTTTGTGTGTAACGGTGTGTAATAATTCACTGTTATCCCTGAGCTCCCTGAATGGGTGGACAGAGACCAGCTGAGCCTGACATGACAAATAGTCCTATGCTAATAACACATAGGTGTGTGTGTGTGTGTGTGTGTGTGTATGTGTGTGAGTGTGTGTGTGTGTGTGTGTGTGTGAATCCAATTTCAAGTTTTTCATGTACTCTATGTGTAAATGTGATCACGCTTGCAAAAAAAACATGTATGTGTCTGTGTGTGCTTGTGTATGCATCTTGAAATGCATATGTGTGTGTATATGTGTGTATATGTGTGTATATGTGTGTATATGTGTGTGTGTGTGATACTGTGTAAGTAGAGGTGGCAGACAGGTACCAAGGTTGAAACATGTTTAGCTGCTGTAGTCTAGAGGATGATCCATGCTGCTGTTGACTGGTCATGTGATCTCCTTCAGTCAGAGGAAGCAACAACATGTTTTTATTGTTTACCACTCCACCTGTGTGCAAATAAATGAAATGAAAAAAACTAAACTAAATGCTAAAATGCTAAAATAAACTTCTCCTCTGGATTCAATCACCACATTTCTTCTTCTTCTTTCTAGTTTCCAGCAGACTCTACGGCTTTTACCGCATGTACTGCCTCCTCAGCTACAATTTGCGATGCCAAATTATGAGCCTGACATTATGAGCCCCTTAAAGGGGCGTTAAGTGAAATATGACCTTTACCGACCTCTATTGGCGACCAGTACGAACTGCAACAACATCGATATACACAAGAATCCTACACAGGAAACTCCAACAGGTGGCGAATCTTTGCTCCCAAACAGAGTACGGGTCGGAGAGTGAGTTTCAAAAGCCAGAAATCCAGAAATCGCTGAGTCATTTTATGCTATCTTATTTTATCTTATTTTATCTTATTTTATCTTATTGCCCCTTTAAGTTGCATGCCTGTAGTAAGTGCTGATCTGGATCTGGTATTTCCGCCATTAGACGATCATCATTTTTTAGCCAGAACTGTGAAACTAGCAGAGGTAGAGACTAAGAGGAAGAAATCAACTTGACTTAAAATGTAACAGGAGTGATGTCTTGGTGGAGAGCCTCCAGTTTGATAACCTGTTATCAGCACGGCTCGGACGTCTGAAACTATGAAATCACTGCTGTATAATGGATCCCTACTGGGAAGTCCTTGGTGAGCAAAAACAGCAAAAACAGCAAAAACAGCAAAAACAGCAAGAAATTCAAAATGTCAAGGTGATCTCTTATCACTGATCACTGATCACTGATCACTGATCAGCACAAATCTATGTTTGTGTCGTTTCAGACCAGCTGGTATTTTATGCTCCTGAAGGCGTTATGAAGCTAAATGTCAACCAGGAGAGAGAAAAGGTCTCTGAGTGTGACAGGAAATCAAATGGCAGAAAATTAAGATAATTCAGACAGATCAATACACACACACACTCACTCACACACACACACACACACACACACACACACACACACGCACACACACACACACACACACACTCACACACTCACTCACCTGGTACGGAGGTTCCCAACGCGACAAATACTACTGCAGTGACCGAGTCTTTCAGGCCCACTGTGCAGCCGAAATGGCAGGCCAGGTCCCCTGTAACAATACATGAGGATCATCATCATCATCATCATCATCATCATCATCATCATCATCATCATCATCATCATCACTCGGTTTACTTGCTAAACAGTTATGAGGCAAATTGTGTGAAATGAAAATAAAACAAGAAACATATTTGTGTTTTTTTGTGTTGCTCACTAACTAATCCTTTGATGGGAGATACGTGTTTCCTGTCACTCCAACACTGTAAATCATCTCTTCTAAAAAGCAAAAATACCATAACAATATTTTTTGCAGTTAAAAAGTTCATTTCCAAAACACGATGTTTCCATTTTGGGGGGAAATGAAAAGCGATGTATCGTTCCACTTCTCTAACATAAGACAGTATGGCTGCTTGTCTCAGTGAGGAAGAGTCTGTGTACCGATGAAGCCGGTGAGCAGTCCGATCATGCAGATGGAGACGATGAAGCAGGCCCAGCCGTTCCAGTAGTCTGTGGGCGGGACGAAGGCGAACAGAACCTTCCAGAACACGGTGAGGAAGTGCATGACGTAGTCGAAGCACGACGGCAGCTTCTCCTCCCCGCACTCGTCGTCGTCGTCATCCTCGCCTGGGGGAGGAAGAGGGAGGAGAACGGGAGGTTAAAGGCGAGGGCGACGGGGTGGTTAGGGAGAAGAGGGCGTACTGTAACCAGGTTCGATCCCCAAGGTACCGCCTGCAAAGGTGTCCTTCAGCAAGACTAGTAGGTAAGATGGGCATGCTCCAGTTAAGATTTTATTCTTATTTATTTATTCATTTTCGTTTTTTAATCTTTTCATGTTTTATTGTTTAATCCTGTCTGTATTATTCTATTTGTATTGTTGTAAAGCACTTTGTGAACTTTGTGTCTGAAAAGTGCTTTATAAATAAAGTTATTATTATTTTGAAACCCCTGTATGACAGAATATTTGGTCCACCAAAATAAAAGTCTGACCAGCTCTCCCTCCCTCTTCCCCCTTTGGTGCTTGGTTACTTCTAACACAGGGAAAATAAATGATGATCCCCTTACTCCCATAACCCCTCTTCTTCTCCTTTCATCAGAAACAATGAAAGGAGAAGAAGAAGTTTCCATGCCACAGTAACCCGTTTAGCTGGCTGGTTATTCTCACCCAGTTAGGACGTTTCCAACAACCGGGTTACTTGGTGAACTGGGTTGAGAGCAGAGTTCTCCATGCATGTAAACGTAGCCGCTGGATCCCTACCAGCGCTGGACCAGACGGAGGGAACGTGGTGGTACAATATCTACCAGAACCTCTCATATGTTTTCTTCCATACACTCTAGACCAGTAACTCTCCATTCTGCCATCGTGGCCCAAAAGTCTGCAGGTTTTCATTCCAACCGATCATGAATAGTTCCTCCTGTCTGGTTGAGATGAGGTGCTGTAGAGTCTCACCAAGCTCTAGTGGATGCTTCTCTGCTGTCTTTAATGGTTTCTTAACAGCATAACAGGAATAAACCAGGCCTGGGTCACATGCCAGTAATTCTTGTGAGACAGGTACTTTCAAATCCTTCCCTGTGATTATTTAAACTTTCTAGCACACATTATCAATATCACCCAAAACTGAAGCAATGCTTCTGGGACTCTCTCAGCGTCTTGCTGCCAAAGGAAATCATTTCTCATCTCAACTAAACATTCAAATAAACAAACATTTGCCCTTCCTCCCACATTATTACTGCAGAATGCCTGAGAGCGTGTTCATAACTGATTAAAGCATCAGACCCACAGTCACACAGAAGAATGCACTCAAGGGTATTATGGCTTTTACAGAGCGGTCTGACAACGTTTCTTCAAAGTAAAATACATAAAAATGAATCAAACACAGCAGAAAACAAGACAGATCACTAACTAGCCACAGCAGACACTATGTGAGTTATCAGCAGGACTGGAATGCATCTTCAACCAGGACTATTTTTAAAGACGCTGCATGAAGCTTTTACATTGTGTGCCACTGGGTCAGGTTTGGATCGGACTGGAGCTGGATTGCTTTACGCCACAAAACAGACAGAGGGCGCTGTTCTCCCTGTTCTCCCTGTTCTCCCTGTTCTCCCTGTTCTCCCTGTGCAAATGGAGCAAGTAGCAAAATTCTCTTTGAGGCAGGAGGAAATGTGGTCTTCATTTTGGGAAGCACTAACAACACCACTGGTAGAGATAGAGGCTGACATGGTCTAGCATGGTAGGACTGTTAACTTGGACATATTGACGTTTAAAAATAGAGCACCTTTAAAGGTGCTTGCAAAGAAAGAGGTGCTCTTTGGAGTTCGCTTTAAAGACAAGAAAGCCAATGCATTATTTTATGTGTGAAACCTAAAAAGCCTTTGTTGCCATGGAAACCCTACATCGTTTCCAGAAAAGCTGATGTAGACATTTTGACATTGGTCTCGACCTGATAAACTTCACTCTGCCCCGCTGGGAGAAAGAGCTAATATTATTTGAGCATGACTGACCCAAGTCACCTTAAGTACAAAGGATTAAAAGTCTCTCTCTCTCTCTCTCTCTGTCTCTCTCTCTCTCTCCCTCTCTCTCTCTCTCTCCCTCTCTCCCACTCTCTCACCCCAGGAGGAAGAAAGATTGAAACTTTAAGTGCAGCTGACAGGTATTTAGTCAATGTAATCCATCATTATAGAGGTTTTAAAAACCAGACAGTTTGACAGACATACTTTCTGATACTGACTGGCGGGTGTGTGTGTGTGTGTGTGTGTGTGTGTGTGTGTGTAGTCAGTATCAAAGTCTAATCATTGCCTTTGGGTTTGAACAACAGCCAACCACACACACCCCTACCCACTGCCAGCCTCTGCGGTGTGTGTGTGTGTGTGTGTGCGTGTGCTTGTGTTAACACCTGTACGTCTGCTGAAGCAGAATCCTGGGATTAGTGGGAAAATG
>JAXDDX010000088.1:945000-947500 GCA_034670405.1 Hoplostethus atlanticus
TGACATTTCAGGGGGCTTTTAAAGGCTGGCTAAGAGCAGATTTCTTGCTTTAAGATGAATGTCATGGTCTCGGAAGTGTGTGTGTGTGTGTGTGTGTGCGTGTGTGTGTGTGTGTGTGTGTGCAAATTGGAGTTATGATGAGGTGACCTGTATGTTATGCCTTGGCTGGTTTTAAATGGCCTTTCACTGCAGCTGCCGCAGCAGAAGAGCCTCCACTGCTACACTGAATTCAAAACAGATAAATATCACGTCAGAGGACGAGCTGAGACGGAGACGGTAAAAGTCTCTGGTGAAGACGGACGAGTTTCTGAAGGCGTTTTAAAGAGATTACCATCTTGGTTTCCATCTAATATGGTAGAGAGAAGATAAGAGAGCGAGGCAGGACGATAGAGAGACATAGAGGAAGAGGATGAGACTGAAAGAGAGAGAGTAAAGAGATGAGATTAAACCCACCGCCACATCAGTGAAGCCGACTCATATCACTCGAATGAGATCAGATGAAAGGAGTTAAAGGAGTTGAAGGAGTTGAAGGAGTTGGCTCACGCTCAGAATGTCACTTGTTCAAACCCGTGGACATCTAAAGGGACGGGGCGCCGAGTTCCAGCAGGACTGTGTGAATGTGTGTGAGAGACTGTGTGTCACTGTGTGTGTGTGTGTGTGTGTGTCAAAACCCAGCGTGTGTCCACAGTGAAAGGTCACTTAGAAAAGGTGTTAATTATCCTCCTCATCGCTGTCTCTCTCTCTTCTTTCTCTTTCTTTCTTTCTTTCATGTTGCTATATGAGTTTTTTTCTCTCTTTTTCTCTTCCACTATTCCTCTTCTCTTATCTCCTCCACCCACCTGCCCATTAACCCATTCATCCATCCATCCATCCATCCATCCATCCATCCATAAAGACAGGGGGGAGACGACCGGAGCCAAGCCCAGTGGAGGTGACCCTGGCCTGGCCGTCCATCACACCCAGCCTCCCTCACCCGGTCCGTGACTCCAGGATCAACACATTCATATTCCACAGGACACATAAATTACTTTGACCTCCGTCCCATGATCAATAATTAAGAGGAGGAATGAGATGGAGAGAGAGAGAGAGAGATGGAAAGAGAGACAGCACAAAGGCACAGAGGAAAGAAAAGGAAAGAGAGATGTAGTGGAGGGTGAACCACCTAAACTCACATCAGCTTTATTTGCTGAATACAGTTTATCCTCCTTTCAGAGGTCCATAAATCATCTTCCACCTTGTTGAGATAAATGGTGCTGCAGGCTGAGGCTCACTCTACAGTCACTTCTGCAATAACAATAATAACATCAGTAATACAAATTTATTATATTTAGTAGAAATTGTCAGGTGGATAAATGATTTCATATATCATAATAAAGTATTAAACATGTAGAGGTAATGAAAGAAGTAGATTGTGACAGTAGATTACACCTATCGTCCTCCTCTGCTCGCTCTGCTGCGCTTTTATTTTGAAGATAAAAGCATCCCTTCTATCTCTCCTTAGCCCTTATTTCTCTCATTTCCTTTCCTTGCGTTTGCTCTGACCTTTGACCTCCTTAGTGTTTGTTTGCTCGTGAGGTTGCTGAAGCTTCTATCTGTATTATCTGTATGAAAGCATCAGCCAGACACCTAATACTCTCCTTATACCCATAATCCTTTGTGTTTTGGGGTTGTTTCCTGTGGTTGGTTGTGTTCTCACTCCTAACGAATACCCATTTCTTTCTTTCTTTCTTTCTTTCTTTCTTTCCTCCAGTTTGATCCTCCATCTAAAGCGCTATTGAATATCAGCCTGTCAAGTGTGTGTGTGTGTGTGTGTGTGTGTGTGTGTGTGTGTGTTACTGTTAGTGGATTACAGATTACAGGCTATAATTGCCCTTAAATAATTGTGTGAATACGATGTAATAAAGCACTTGTGTTAAAATCTCATAACAAAAGGTTTTTCTTTCGCAGAAGCTGCACTCTGCCTTTCTGTCTCTCTGACACACACACACACACACACACACACACACACACACACACACACACACACACTCGTACGCTCTGTCATCCTAGACAAGCTAATCCCTGGATAAGAGAGTGAAGACAGGTCTTTCCAATAATGGCATCAAAGCCAACAAAGGCTCGCTGACAGGCTGGCTAACTAAAACACACACACACACACACACACACACACACACACACACTCACACACAACACACACACACAGTTATTCGGAGCCACGTGAATTCAGCGTGTTAAGAGACAACAACAACAACATATTCATCCAATTTACAACTCAGCAGCAGTGAATTTAGATTGTATTTGTGTTGCTTTTTATTGTTTCATTTCTTATTTCATAGTATATTTTTGTGTCTATAATCAATTTATTAGTATTATTAGTATTCTGTTCCTATTTGCTGCTGCAGCGACCCAATTTCCCCACAGGGATCAATAAGGTGTCATCTTATCTTAATACAGAGAAACTATTACAATAGACAATATAGAAGTCATTCTCCACGTGGAG
>JAXDDX010000088.1:950000-957500 GCA_034670405.1 Hoplostethus atlanticus
TTGTTTTCCTTCACTACTCTAAACCATCTAGACTGTTAAATGCATATGTGTGTGTTTGAGTGTGTGTGTGTGTGTGTGTGTGTGTGTGTGTGTGGGCTTTAAACCCCAGCGATGACCCAGCTGAGGGGAACAAATGACATTTGAGCTGTTGCTGGCCCACAATGCACTGCACAGGAGCGGTCAGCCAGGAGAGGAGGCCTGGATGAGATGGAGAGAGGCGGGGTCGTCTCATCAGGACCGATTCCCCCCTCTGGGTATCTGCCTCTATCTGAGCTGGGAGACGAGCCTCTGGGCTGGCTGTGTAGACGTCACCACGGAGTGAAGCTGTAAGGATGTTCATGAAGACTGCTGGACTCCTCCCAGCAGGGGGGATTCCAGCACCGGTAGTGTGTTTGTGTGTTTCACTATAGAATAAATAACACAGCTAGGACCCTAGTAGCACATGAGCCCTGTTCCCTCGACGTCCTAATGGGACACATTTTAGCCCGAAGGTTAAATGTGTTTTCTACCATAGGAGCCCTACTAGCTTGGCTGCTGCTCTGCTGATACTCGCTGTGTACCACGTCGCTTCACGCTAGCACACTAGGATGGCAAAATCCAAGTGGATAAGGTGTTGCTTCATATTTAAAGACACCTTGTAAATAAATGAAGCCGAAAAACTAATAAACACAGTCAGTATATCACTTTGGTTGTTGCGGTCAGAGCGCATTTCATCTTTAAAGCGTGTTGCTTAACAAAACAGGAAGAGGGCGCTGTTCCTCCAGCAGCTCAGAGTTTCTGGCAGATGGTGGAAGTTGGTGTCTCATGGATGGTTTTTATTTGGCTTCAACCCAGCTGAAGGAGACACACCTCACCTCACCTGACGGATGGATGGAAACATCTTCTCATCTCCTGTGATTCAACTTCCTCCTTTCTCTCTGTTTTCTATCTGTTGGGTCGTTGAACTACTCTACTCCCCTCGCTGCCAATGGATGGTGCTTCAGCTAACTATAGGACTCAATTATACACTGTAGCGCACACACACACACACACACACACACACACACACACACACACACACACACACACACACACACACACTTGACAAAGTACAGCATCCTGTCAAGCAGTGAGCTGTTACTGGAGTTAGTGCTGTCTGCCTGTCTGGAGTGTGTGTGTAGGAGGGAGAGGCAGCAAAGAGCCTGCATTAGTACACACACACACACACACACACACACACACACACACACACACACACAAAATGTAAGGTTGATAGTAATTATCTATGCTGATCTTAAGAGTCTGCGTGGGAGAGTGAGAGCAGGAAAGGACACACACACACACACACACACACACACACACACACACAAAGATTATACAATCATTACCTCGTTGTACAGGTGAGGCTTGTGAGTGTTTATGGGAGTTGTGTGTGTGTGTGAGTGTGTCTTTTAATACACCATATTACATATATATTGTAGTGACCATCGCCCCCATGAACACACACACACACACACACACACACACACACACACACACAGTCCCCATCTCACCTTGAACTCGTACGACTCCTCGATGACGACCTCCAGCTTGACGTGGTCTCCCAGCATCGGACGGCCCATCTCAGCGATGCGCCGCTCCTCTTCGTCTTTCCCTGCCAGTGTCTCCTCTTCCTCCTCCTCCTCCTCCTTCTTCTGCCCCTCCTCTGAAAACACCACGAGAAAAACAACCAATCGCAGTGTTAGAAAGTACGGCAGCGTACCAATCAGGTTAGTTTTTGGTTTTTTGACGGCGTGCAGAGCGAGGCGATCGATTGGTTGGAAAACAACGAACCCCGAGAGGTTTCAGATCAAAGAGCTGCAGCGTCTCTTCAGGTTTTTACTGCAAGATCAATTTAAAAACCAAAATAAAGAAACAAAAATATGAAACTTTGAAGTAGACGTGTCGTTCCTCGTGGGCCAATCAGCAGCGAGATGCATCATCCCTCCAAGTTTCATCACGATTTTCACAGTTTGAATTTAAAGTATGTACCTTTACGTACAGCGCCCCCATCAGGCCAGTCAGTGTAATGGAGTTGGTCAGAATGTCTCAATGTGTTATGAAGGTTTGACGGATGGATTTAGTAACAAACTGCTTTGGAAATTCATTTAAACAAACATTATTTTCCCTTTTAGATAAGTGGAATTCACAAGAGACAGACACACACACACACACACACACACACACACACACACACACACACACACCACGGTGTCTAATGGTGCCTTAATGAACTCAATTAACAGCTGACAGAAAGCTCATGTGGGACGACCACAACCTGGAAGTACCCTGTTAACTACACTCCCTCTGTGTGTGTGTGTGTGTGTGTGTGTGTGTGTGTGTGTGTGTGTGTTGAATGTTTCAGGGAGGTTAATATGCTGTTTCCTGTCAGAGCCTCGTTCTTATCATTATCTGATCGTGGCTCTTTTCTTCAGCGGTCCTTCACTCTGCTGCTTCACAGCTCAGTTCAACCTCCTGTTGTTGTTCAGCTCTTCATCAGTATGTTAGGAACCAAAAGGACAAATCTCTCTTTATATATGTTTTGTGTCTCAGTCTCTCTCTTCTCCTCTTTTTATTCCTCCCTCTCTCTGGATTTCATTGCCTACCTACCGCCAGAGCAAAACAACACATACCAGATGACACAGATCCAGTGAGTTGGTTGAACCGACTGAATGGATCCATATTAAAGCTTTTTAATATGGATCCATAAAACACAGCGGCAGGTTAACGTGACGGGGCAGGGGTCACGTTTTCCTCATTCAAAACGTTACCGGTCTGTTTTACCGCCGTCGTTCTCGCCCGGCGGGATGAAACCTGCAGGAAATGGATTTTCTTTGCGTGCAAGTCGTCAATAAATTGTGTACGTGTATCAGTCAGTTGATCAATCAGCTGATTTAAGAGGCATGTTGGGATCTGTTGGGATTGAGCGTCGTGGCAAACATGGAGACTGAAGCTGTAGGAGGACATGTCGATTTGAATTGGCTGAGAGGAGAGGAGAGGAGAGGAGAGGGGAGGAAAGGAAAGGAAAGGAAAGGAAAGGAGAGGAGAGGAGAGGAGAGGAAAGGAAAGGAAAGGAAAGGAAAGGAAAGGAAAGGAAAGGAGAGGAGAGGAGAGGAGAGGAGAGGAGAGGAGAGGGAAGGAAAGGAAAGGAGAGGAGAGAAGGGGAGGAGAGCAAAGAAAAGGGAAGGAAAGGAAAGGAAAAGAGAGGAGAGGAGGAGAGAAAGAAGACAGGGTGAGGAGACAAGACAAGGAGAAAGGGAGGACAGAAGAGGATTAGATGGGATGGAGACGAGAGGAGGAGAAGGAGATGAGAGAAAAATGACATCCTGTCAGGCTTTGAGAGAATCTTGTTCCATAGGATGAGGAGGAGAGGAGGAGAGGAGAGGAGAGGAGAGGAGAGGAGAGGAGGAGGAGAGGAATTTTCCCAAGGAGAAGAGAGGTGGACACAAGATTTTGATGAGGTCCTACCACTTCAGAAGGGAAGGAAAGAAGGAGCGGAGGAGATGGAGGACAAGGAGGAAGAGGAGGAGGAGGAGGAGGAGGTGGGACACTTAGGAGGCAGGCATAGGAGAGGAGGAGGGGAGAGAAGGAAGGAGGAAGAGAGAGGAGAGGAGCAGAAGGGCCTTTACAGCCTATCATGCAGGAGAGTGTCAAGAGGTGGAGGAAGAGGGGGTGGATGAGAAGGAACGAAAAGAAGAGGAGACGAGGAGGTGGATGAGGAGGAGGAAGAGGAGGAACATGGGGAAGATGAGGAGGAGGAAGAGGAGGAGAGGGTATTGCCTGCTGTCATTCATTGATTCATTTGATTGATTGATACACTGAGAACTTTACTGACTGTAAACAACATGACGGTGATAATGGATGAAACCGATGAGAAAAACAACAGCAATGCTAATCGCTGCTAATGCTACTCACCAGACTGCACACACACACACACACACACACACACACACACACACACACACACACACAGGCCCGAAAGAGAGGACAGAAGAAGAGAGGACGCTGCTGTCAGATAAAATCTGTCACACACACACACACACACACACACACACACACACACACACACACACACAGACATCACAGGCATACTGGTGTGTGTGTGTGTGTGTGTGTGGTCACATGTGTGTTGCCATGTATGTTACTCTGTGTGGTGTATTAAATGTGTGTCCATGCATGTTTGATGCTGTGTATGTCTGTGTATATTTGTGTGTGTGTGTGTGTGTGTGTGTGTGTGTGTGTGTGACGTGGGGTCGAGACCCCTCTGCAGGGCGCTAGTGTTTTTAGCCGTTCCCCTCTTAGCGCTGTTCCCTCCCATCAGACGACTGATGGAGGTTCCCAGGCTCCAGTGAACTCTCCTCTACCTCCGTCTGTCCTTGGGCTCCGGTGACTCCTGTGGACCGAACCACCAAGTCGTGATACCCAACGGCCATCCGGACGCTTCCGAAGCCTCCGGTGAATTCAGCTTTCACTTGGGAAAAAAAGGAAAAAACCTCCAATCCAGATGCGAGGAGGAGGAGTCTGTAGATTCAGCCTACTTGGACAAATTGTTTTTGGTTACGTGACGTGTCCTCAAGCCAGATACTGAACCTCCTGCTTCACTGTGAGTCGCTATGGATGCGAGCGTCAGCAACACGGAAAACAGGAGGAGCCATGAGCAGCGTTCCCGTTCAGCACCGCTGCTTGTGAACGCTGCTCACGTCGACCATGTTGTTGTCATTCACATCTCTTCCTCTTCGGGGACAGTCAGGCGTTTTACGGTTGGAGAACGTTCTGCTTCTGAGGAAAAGGCTTCAGATCAGACTGCAGACGTCAGATCTCAGGCTTGTTTAACACATTAGCGCTGTAAGCCTCCGTTTCCCGACAGTAAAACGCTGCTGAATGAAACAAACAAAAAAAAAACAACGCTGGGCTTTTATCTCCGGCTCAGAGGCGTTCCACAAATATTTGAAGTTCTGGGTGGATGGAGGTTCAGACGGGATCCTGCTGGATCCCATTAAGACAGAGGAGCTGACTCCACTCCTCTCTCTCTCTCTCTCTCTCTCTCTCTCTCTCTCTCTCTCTCTCTCTCTCTCTCTCTCTCTCACTCCCCCTGAATGCTAAAACCTCATTTTTCCATTCATGTCCGAAGCCTCAATGAACATATCAATCACTATCTGGAGTGATCACGCCTCTTCTGGTCCCTTGGGCAGGATGTTAAAAGCCTATCTGAAATAATGCCGGATGAATTGAATTCCACATTTCTCTGCAGTGCTGCTGTCTAAGAGGAGCTCCTCCAATAGATGCACATGCAGGGATGGGGGTAGAAAAATAGAAAAAAACAACATCCCATTTGCAGATTCCAGACCAAACGGTATATTTTTAGTCGAGTTTGTCTAGTTTGTGTTTTCCTTCCTGTCATCACATCAGTGATATCGTTTTTTTACTTTTTTGTCAGTCTCTGCTGTCAAAATAAAGCAGTCAAATGGTAAGAACTGACAACAGGCATCAGATATGACTGCACAGCAATACATCGCTGTCGGATGAAAACCTTGTATCTCCAAAATGTCAACTTTTCAGGAACTAAACAAACTTGTGACGTTATCCGACGGGTTGGAAAGGATCATTTTCTCAACCCGTAGAGGAAATGAAAACATGACAATCACCATAATTGGAGTTACAAGGTTTCACCTGGCAACAGTGATTAGCTAGTGTTAGATCCAGGAAGTGAGCTCACAATCATGATCCATAATTACTAATATTGGTCATTTGGCTCCATGAGTTAAAACTAAAAATACTAAAAATACTAAAAAAATAAATGCAGGACTTTTGTTCTGAAATGAGATACACGCCATTTGAAATTTGACACCTTCTCTTACAAGATGATTGGTTGCGTGAAGATAAAGCACACGAGGGTTCCGACTAACTTATCAGACGTGTTGAGGTTCTGTTGTCAGGCAGGAGTTTTCCTTTCAGGGAGTAAATTAGACAAACTGGAGGCTGGAAAAAGTTCCACAAACCTCAACTCAGTTTTCTTTTCCCAAATACAAGGCTTTGGAAAGTAATGGACACACACACACACACACACACACACACACACACACACACACACACACACACACACACACACACACACTCATGAGCCAAGGCAATAAAGAGCTGTGCAGAGTTAATTTAGCTTGGATTCATATCACGCAGGGAGAACAACCACCCAGTTCATAAAATGCCCTCATTAAACATTGTGTGTGTGTGTGTGTGTGTGTGTGTGTGTGTGTGTGTGTGTGTGTGTGTGTGTGTGTGAGAGTCGGGGGTGTGTTTGATCTCCTGACTGTGATAATGTGATATCCAGCCCTCGTCTTTGATCCCCTCATCACCATAAATGATGCTGACGTCTGCTACACACACACTGTGTTATCCCTGGGTGTGTGTGTGTGTGTGTGTGTGTGTGTGTGTGTGTTTGAACACTGGTAATAATATAATACGGCGATCGGCCCATTGGTCAACTTACCTGTTAGGTGATGGTCCAAAATCACCCAATGCCCCTGGTGCATGCTCCATGCTAACACTTTAGCATGCACTATGTTGAGTGATAGGAGGCTCCATGCTAACACTTTAGCATGCACTATGTTGAGTGATAGTAGGCTCCATGCTAACACTTTAGTATACACTATGTTGAGTGATAGGAAGCTCCATGCTAACACTTTAGCATGCACTATGTTGAGTGACAGGAGGCTCCATGCTAACACTTTAGTATACACTATGTTGAGTGATAGGAAGCTCCATGCTAACACTTTAGTATGCACTATGTTGAGTGATAGTAGGCTCCATGCTAACACTTTAGCATGCACTATGTTGAGTGATAGGAGGCTCCATGCTAACACTTTAGTATGCACTATGTTGAGTGATAGTAGGCTCCATGCTAACACTTTAGCATACACTATGTTGAGTGATAGTAGGCTCCATGCTAACACTTTAGCATGCACTATGTTGAGTGATAGGAGGCTCCATGCTAACACTTTAGTATACACTATGTTGAGTGATAGGAAGCTCCATGCTAACACTTTAGTATGCACTATGTTGAGTGATAGTAGGCTCCATGCTAACACTTTAGCATACACTATGTTGAGTGATAGGAGGCTCCATGCTAACACTTTAGTATGCACTATGTTGAGTGATAGTAGGCTCCATGCTAACACTTTAGCATACACTATGTTGAGTGATAGTAGGCTCCATGCTAACACTTTAGCATACACTATGTTGAATGATAGGAGGCTCCATGCTAACACTTTAGCATACACTATGTTGAGTGATAGTAGGCTCCATGCTAACACTTTAGCATACACTATGTTGAGTGATAGGAGGGGTGTACAGCCAAAACTCACTGCTCAGCGGAGGAATACGTGGCTGCTCACCAGTTTTATTGATTTAATGAAATAAACTTTTTAAATGTATTAATCTGCAGGACAGACAATAAAATCTACAATGTTTTATTACTAAAAGGTC
>JAXDDX010000088.1:965000-967500 GCA_034670405.1 Hoplostethus atlanticus
TCTGATGACGAGTTAAAACAAACCTCTTCATCCAGTCACTCAACACACACCACGGTCCGACAGTCTGATGACGAGTTAAAACGAACCTCTTCATACAGTCACTCAACACACACCACGGAGAGCGTTTTGTCTTTTCCATGTTTGGGAAGGGTGACGAGTCTGCTGAAGCTGGCAGACCTCAGATATGACCAGCTCACTGGAAAGAAACACAGAGCTCACACACACACACACACACACACACACACACACACACACACACATTCACACCAACATGCCCACACAGACAGCACCAACACTATTCACCACAATGTACTGTATTTATTATTACATTACATTATCTCTTCTTGCACACACACACACACACACACACACACACACACACACACGCTTCCCTCACTTTGATGACAAACACTTTGGCTGTACAGTGCGTTGTCGCGTTGCCACGGCAACCCAATGTTTGGGTAACCAACAGGGGTGGAGGAGATTGTTTCCAGACCAACGATGGGTGTGTGTGTGTGTGTCTGTGTGTGTGTGTGTGTGTGAGTGTGTGTGTGTGTGTGTGTGTGTGTGTGTGAGAGTGTGTGTGAAAGAGAAATTTATTATATACAGTACATAGTTTCTGGTGTGTGTGATGTTTCTTTGTGCATGTGTGTATGTGTGAATCTGCTGTCCACATATAGTACGGTGTCAATAAAGGCTTACCGTGCATGTGTGTGTGTGTGTGTGTGTTTACCATGAGATTATACGCACACACACACACACACAGACAGACACACACACACACACACACACACACACACACAGAACAAACCATCACACTTGCATGGCAGCTTTCACAAATACATCATATAAGCTCGCACCCACCCACACACACACACACACACACACACACACACACACACACACACACACCAGGCATCGCAGTTGCACAAAGTCACAAATGCATTGCACACATCCATTCATGCATCAAGCACTCACACACACTCACACACACACACACACACACACTTTACTCTAGGGACCCTAATGTGTGTGTGTGTGTTTCCAGAGAAACGTCCTCTACTTGACTTTACCAAAAAGCGTAGAAAAACAAGTGAACAGCTAAACAGCTGTCTCAGAGACTCCCTCTGTTTCTGTCTTCCATAAACAGATCCAGGGTCTGTCAGATCACATATTACTGTGTATCTATGGGAAAAAGCGGAAATTCCTGCAACGCTTTGGGCACATGGCCTTCGTCAGGGTTTAGTAAAACAACTCATCCGAAAGCATACATGGATAGAAACCACACTCCGATGAGCCAGCAGAGTCAGAGACAGTAGACTACTCACCCATACCCTGAGCCGTCGTCGAGCGGAGGAAGTGGTCATGTGACGAAACACGCTATCTGTTGTTAGCTGTCATGTCGCTGTGTCTGGCGTGTCAGTCGACTCATCCATTCAGTGATCAGAACATAGACACCCAAATCATCCACGTGTCCCTGGTAGATCACTCGATCCAGCGCTCCATGCTAACAGGAGATGATGGGAGCCTGTGCACCGCTAAGTGTTAGCATGAAGCGCTGGAGATGCTGAGTGATGTACCGGGGACACGCGGATGATCCTGCTGTGGTTCTGGTGTGTTCTCATCACTCAACCAACGAGCCATCCTAACCCAAGCTTGGTGTTTTCCTTAAATGCTGACACATACTGCTAACTGGTTTCAGTTTAATGGGACAAGCCTGGGTAGCTGCCTTTGTAACCGCAGTTTACTTCAAAGTAAAAGTCCCTTTGCATGTGGTGTTTGATGTATCTATCTCTCTGTATAAAGTTATCAGTGTATGAAGACGAGAGCTTATCTTGTTGTATGATCCCCCGTGTTCTCTCTCGTTCTCTCTCTCTCTCTCTCTCGCACACACTTGAACACACACACACAGGAAGTCATAAAACACAACACACAACAGGGCTGGTTACTCCCATCTGCAGCAACCTGCCTTAGCGACGTATTTGGATCGGAAAATTCAAGTTTGGGAAGGAGCACTTTATTTTAGGTTTGGAAAGAAATGTTGCCTGTGTATATGTGTGTGTGTGTGTGTATGTGTCTGTGTGTGTGTGTGTGTGTGTGCATGTGTGTGCATGTGTGTTTATCTTTTACCCACAACATTGTAATGGCCTTGCAAGAACACATACAGCGACACATCGACACAACTCCAGACTAGGAGTGCACTTACTTGAGTGTGTGTGTGTGTGTGTGTGTGTGTGTGTGAGAGGGTGAGAGTTTGGCCGTATGCATGTGGATTTTGTTGTAAATGTGTTTGGAGAAAGTGTGTGTGAGTGAGACAGACAGAGAGAAGGAGTGTGTGTGAGAGAGCGGGAGTGAGTTTGTGTGTGTGTGTGTGTGTGTGTACAAGTGGCCTTTCAGACTGTGAATCCATTAACTGTTTTGTTTGTGTGGAGCAGATTGCCGGTAGGCGGACCTCGGTCTCAGACTAAACAGAAAGTGTGTGTGTGTGTGTGTGTGTGTC
>JAXDDX010000088.1:972500-980000 GCA_034670405.1 Hoplostethus atlanticus
GTGGTGTTCTTCACTGTGGTGTTCCTCACTGTGGTGTTCTTCACTGTGGTGTTCTTCACTGTGGTGTTCCTCACTGTGGTGTTCCTCACTGTGGTGTTCTTCACTGTGGTGTTCCTCACTGTGGTGTTCTTCACTGTGGTGTTCTTCACTGTGGTGTTCCTCACTGTGGTGTTCTTCACTGTGGTGTTCTTCACTGTGGTGTTCCTCACTGTGGTGTTCTTCACTGTGGTGTTCTTCACTGTGGTGTTCCTCACTGTGGTGTTCCTCACTGTGGTGTTCTTCACTGTAGTGTTCTTCACTGTAGTGTTCCTCACTGTGGTGTTCCTCACTGTAGTGTTCTTCACTGTAGTGTTCCTCACTGTGGTGTTCCTCACTGTGGTGTTCTTCACTGTGGTGTTCCTCACTGTGGTGTTCTTCACTGTGGTGTTCTTCACTGTGGTGTTCCTCACTGTGGTGTTCTTCACTGTGGTGTTCTTCACTGTGGTGTTCCTCACTGTGGTGTTCTTCACTGTGGTGTTCCTCACTGTGGTGTTCCTCACTGTGGTGTTCTTCACTGTGGTGTTCCTCACTGTGGTGTTCTTCACTGTGGTGTTCTTCACTGTGGTGTTCCTCACTGTGGTGTTCTTCACTGTGGTGTTCTTCACTGTGGTGTTCCTCACTGTGGTGTTCTTCACTGTGGTGTTCTTCACTGTGGTGTTCCTCACTGTGGTGTTCCTCACTGTGGTGTTCTTCACTGTAGTGTTCCTCACTGTGGTGTTCTTCACTGTGGTGTTCCTCACTGTGGTGTTCTTCACTGTGGTGTTCCTCACTGTGGTGTTCTTCACTGTGGTGTTCCTCACTGTGGTGTTCCTCACTGTGGTGTTCTTCACAGTGGTGTTCCTCACTGTGGTGTTCTTCACTGTGGTGTTCTTCACTGTGGTGTTCCTCACTGTGGTGTTCTTCACTGTGGTGTTCTTCACTGTAGTGTTCCTCACTGTGGTGTTCCTCACTGTGGTGTTCTTCACTGTGGTGTTCCTCACTGTGGTGTTCCTCACTGTGGTGTTCTTCACAGTGGTGTTCCTCACTGTGGTGTTCTTCACTGTAGTGTTCCTCACTGTGGTGTTCTTCACTGTGGTGTTCCTCACTGTCGACTCTAGCTAGCATCCATGGCTACACTGTAGCAGAACTGTAACCATGGAAACGTAAGGCCATTCAGCCTCTAATCAGAAATCAAAGTTTTGTTCTCTCCACATCAATGAAAAGTGATTCTTGATTAGAAGTGAAACAAGATGGAGCGACTTGTTGACGGCAGAGTGGTGTGACCTCAGGATGCCTTCACCGGCCAATCAGAGTTCAGTAAATGATTCATCTAAGTCTCCCTCCATCTGCTGTGGACATCCACAACCTCTGGCAGCAGGACACTAACTACTAACTAGTACTACTAACCAGTGATTGGTGCTGGTCTGGAGTCAGATCATGCACCAAGCACAAGGCGGAGCTCTTCACAGGACTGGCCATGAAATAAAACCTCTTACAATAAATACAATAGAATCTTACAATAAAGGTCTTTATTCAGCCGCTTGCTCTCTGCCATGTTCCTTTACAATCCTCTCTCTCTTTTTTCTCCCTTTGACATTTTCTTTCTCTCAATCTAGAAATTCAGTTGCCCCCCTCGTCTTTCCCTTTACTTCCCTCCTCCTCTTCCTCCTCCTCTTCCTCCTCCTCTTCTTTCTTCTCCTCTCGTTGGCTAGGTTAAGTTTAGCAGTGGTACACTAGTCCAGTTGGCAAGATAGCCTCTCTCTCTCTAACACACACACACACACACACACACACACACACACACACACACACCGAATCTCATTCATTTCGCTTTCAATTCCAAATGAAATGTATTGGCATGAGCTGAAGAGGACCATTCACCTCTTTGTCTCTCGTCCTTTGAGTTCAGTTCAAAAAGCTTTATTGGCAGGAGTCAATGACAATAACGCTCTCTCTCGCTCTCTCTCGCTCTCTCTCTCTCTCTCGCTCTCTCTTGCTCTCTCTCGCTCTCTCGCTCTTTCACTCATTCTCTTTCTCACTCTGTCAATTCACTTCAAATAGCTTTATTGGCACGCTTCAGCATAACAATTGCTAGTCCTTTAATATTGGCTGGGCTTTGTGTGTAAACCTCAATAAACAACGTCAATTAGAACGGATTGCCATGATGAAAATAACTTTCTCTCTTTCTCTATCTGCCTCACCCCCTCCATCTTTTTCCTCCCTCCATCATATTTCTCTTTCTCACATCGTCCCGATCTTCTTTCCTTTCTCTTTCTCTTCTATCCATCTCTCTGCCTCTTTTTCTGACTTCCTCTCTCTCTTTATGTCTCTCTGTGTCACTGAAGCATGAAAAGGGACAAATAATAAATCAATGACGCAAAAAGAAAGAGAAACAACTGGTAACAACAAGACAAAATGGTCAAATGGCACAGGTGCATTATGGGTCCTACTAGACAGTATAGGGATGCACTCTGTATGCCTGCAGTAAAGATGTTTCACTTTAAAGTACCTAAAGGTTGAAATGCCCTCTCACTCTGTCTCATCTAGTGGAGTGCTGCGATGGTGTTGCCAGTTGGCAGTGCCAGTCTGCAGGAGGAGGAGGAGGAGCGAGGGGGGTGGGGGTTGCTACGGTAACATCACGCCACGGTTTCAAAGGCGTTCCCAAGGCGTCTCCACGGCTGCCGCAGGCTTCCTTTAAATGGCTTACGGATGCCCGGGAGGGGAGAGAGGAAGAGATTGAGAGAGAGACAGGCAGGCAGACAGACAGACAGGCAGACAGACAGGGAGCGAGACAAAGAAAAAAGAGAGCAACAACTCCTCCCTTTTCCTCCTCTCTCCTAACCCCCCGGTATACCTCCTTCTCTCTTTTCTCCTCCTCTTTCTCTCGCTGTCTGACTCTTAGTCCAGAGGAAACTAATACGATCAATAAATTCAAGTCAATATTACAGGAGGCACATGATGCATCTAGCGATCGATCGGTCAGTCTGTCGGTCAGCCAGTGGATTGTTGATGATTTCACAACCGGTTGATTGACATGCTGCAGTATTGATAGACAGGATGGGGGTGTTGGTCTCAGCGGCTGGATGACGGATAAGATGCATTTTGCTTGATTGCATATTTATTGTAGGATTGATCAGCTCTACGCGGGCTGTCGATGGGAAGCCCTTCACCTGTATTGATTACTGTGACACGATGGTCTAAATGAGGAGAAGAACAGGAACAACAACTCCTGAAGCTCCTGAAGCTCATATCAGTCCAGCTGCAGCTACTGTGCTGCTGTTTGCTGTGTGGTAACCTTCTACCATGCCCATATATGGTCACCGCCTCCAGCCACGTGACCCGCTGACCTCTCTCCTTATAAGGGCATGCATACAGGGATCGTGAGGCATGGGATGTATACAGCCGTCGGCATGACAACTACAGGCACAGCACACGGAGTGGACGGTCGAGGAAGATAAACAGTTATTTCTCTCCCTCTCTCTCCTCCTCCTCCATCCTCTTTGTTTTCCACCCACATGTGGTCGAGCTGACGTCGGGTTAACAAATCAATAATAAATGAAATGAATGAAGGAGATAGATAAACTAAATATATATGTGCTATCTCTCTATCTCTCTCTCTCTCTCTCTCTCTCTCTCTCTCTCTCTCTCTCTATCCATCCATCCATCCATCTGGTGTGAATGTTACAGGAATGCTGTCTGATGCCGTCGGATGAAGCGTGAGGCATCTCTTCCGCTGAAGAAGCACAGCTGACTGACCGAAGGCATCACACACTCCACACACACACATACACACATACACACATACCGAAGGCGTCACACACTCCACACACACCCATAAAAACATGCCAAGCCGAGCGGGTCACGTGTATCTGGAGCAGGAGAAAGTGTCAAGCTCCTGGCCTGGTACGAACCTTCCTCTCTCTCGCTCTCTCTCTCACACACACACACACACACACACACACACACACACACCCCATTATATAGCACCATGCCAACCACAGGTATTACATTGCCCAATTGTGAGAAGAGGAGGAAGCAATTACTCAGACAAAAGATGGGTGAGAGAGTACAGGAGAGAGAGAGAGAGAGAGAGAGAGAGAGAGAGGCAGAAAGCTAGACAAAGAAAGATAATATGAAATTTCCTCGTCTCTAATCATCACTAATCAACTAATCAGGTGTTGTTTGTGGAGTAATCACTCCTCTGTGTTGCACTATAACAGAACTTGGAGTGAGAAAAAGATAAAGAGACATAAACAATGAGTGTGTGTGAGAGAGAGAGAGAGAGAGAGAGAGAGAGAGAGAGAGAGAGATGAGGGAATGAATGAAGATAAAGTGATAGAAAGGGGAGGTTGATGGAGGAGGAGATGGAGAGACGGTGACAGAGGTGACGAGAGGGTAGTACCATCAGCATGCTAACATGTCCCCTGAGACAGCCACCTGATTGGCTGGGGGTCAGGAAGCGGTCAGCCAATCACAGGCATCTGTTTTGACACATACACACACAACTGGTGTTTAATGTGTGTGTGTGTGTGTGTGTGTGTGTGTGATCTATGCTCTGAAGGAATAAAGATTCTATCCATTTTGAAAACAGTGATACTTGAAGAAGGATCGTTTTTCTTCAATCAATATTTTTTTAGGCCACATTTATTGATGAAATCTCATTTTGGAATGAAACTTTTCAAAATGTGGAGAAAAGTTTCCTCCCTCGGGCGTCTGGTAAAGAAAAATAACCAAACAAAATTCAAAATGTCACAGTAATCATGTTGGGTTAGGGGATGAAGAAGGGGGCGGGGTTGGTAGTTGAGAATTCATATCATGGCATCCTTCAGGCCGAGGGTGCCTGGATCAATATGTGATTAACTAACGCTGCCAACCTGAATACCAAAAGGTCTGATCTGATTGATCCACTGGAGGAGGAGGGAGGAGAGAGACCGGTCAGCATCCAGCAGGACAGGAAGCTGATCGGACGAGGGAGGGAAGGTAGGGGGGACGGAGCATCAAGAGGAAAGATTCAGACAGCCAACGCCTCTCCCCCTCCATCTGCACTGCTGCAGCAAAGTCCATCTCACTCCATCTCACTCCGTCTCACTCCGTCTCACTCCGTCTCACTCCGTCTGCCTCCGTCCGTTAACCTCCATCTGTTCACCCTGTTGTCTTGTATTGTATTGTGTCCCATGTGAACCTGGGTGAGGGCTCCACCTGCTCCTCAACCTTTCATCCAGTCATTCTCAACCTCAACAACAACAGGGTAGACCCGCTGAACAGGTCGGACAGTGAACTGCTCATGGGGCTGAAGAGACGACTGAACGAACTCGCTCAGAGAGAAAAGAGAAACAGAGAAGGATTGATTGATGAATTGATCACAGATACCGATCACCTCTCCATCCCTCTGATTGCCCAGGTAGACGAGGACGATCAATATCTTCTGATGGATGGAAACTAGATAGCAACTCTCTTTCTCTCTCTCTCACCTTATATGAACCAGTTACTACACACACACACACACACACACACACACACACACTAGTGTTGAGGTAGTGAGTTGTTGTGTAGTACAAACACACACACACAAAAGCACCGACACACATACTGTACACACACACACACACACACACACACACACACACACTGCTGTAGCATTAGCCAAAGGTCCGGCAGACACAATGACAACCTCTACTTAACACCACGACAACCAATGCCATCGCCATAGCAACCATACAAAACGCTCCAAACAAGCCCGGAGAGAGAAACCCTTCCTGGCAAAACTGGTGATAAACACACACACACACAGACACACACACACACACACACACACACACACACACACACACAGTACACTTCAACCCATTTAACCCAAAAGACTGATTCTGCAGGGTCATGCCAAAGGTTAAATCTGTTACACAAACACACACTGAAAAACACACACTCTCGCTCTCTCACACACACACACACACACACACACACACACACACACACACACACACGTGCACACCCCCTTGTTTCCCATAGGACACGATTGAGAGTCGCACTGCCCAGAGCAGCAGACTGCCTCCACAGATGGAGATAACAAAGAGGAGTTACAAGGAATTACTTTTAAATGCACGCCACCTCTTCAGGGTCTGACTGAGGGGTCAAAGTTCACCAGGGTCAGTGATGAAACATTGATTGGCTGTGGCCATCTGACCTCTCCCACCTGGACATTAGTCACAGGAGAAGGCTCAGTGTGTGTGTGTGTGTGTGTGTGTGTGTGTGTGTGTGTGTGTGTGTGTGTGTGTGTGTGTGTGTGTGTGTGTGTGTGTGTCCTTCCACCCATGCATCACTGTCTATTAAGACTGCCTGCTCAGCACACAAACCAAGACAGCGATGGTCAATAAAAAAGTAAATTTCACGGCCGGCGTTGAGCTCAACTCTCCTCACTTGATGTCCTGGAGGTTAGCTAATAGATTAGGTCTGTTATTGATCGCTCTTTCTCCTGCTATTGATTAGACTGGCGGGGCCGCGCTGCCTCCACCATCTGAACCCATCAGTTAAAACATCTTAACATTAGTATTGGGTCCAGTCATACCAGGACTTAATATCAATAAAATAAAATAAAATAAAATAAATAAATAATAAAATAAATAAAATTACACCACTCAAGCATAAAGTGACATTCAAAGATCATGAACGTGTGAATAAATACATTTAACCTCAACAAGCTCATCAAGTGTGTGTGGTTTGTCAAACGTCAGATGGTTTAGACCCTCACTGGGTCGCTTTAGACCGTCACTGGATCGCTTTAGACCCTCACTGGATCGGTTTAGACCGTCACTGGATCGCTTTAGACCCTCACTGGGTCGGTTTAGACCCTCACTGGATCGCTTTAGACCCTCACTGGATCGGTTTAGACCCTCACTGGGTCGGTTTAGACCGTCACTGGATCGGTTTAGACCCTCACTGGGTCGGTTTAGACCGTCACTGGGTCGATTTAGATCGTCACTGGATCGGTTTAGACCCTCACTGGATCGCTTTAGACCCTCACTGGATCGGTTTAGACCCTCACTGGGTCGGTTTTAGACCGTCACTGGATTGGTTTAGACCCTCACTGGGTCGGTTTAGACCGTCACTGGGTCGATTTAGATCGTCACTGGATCAGTTTAGACCCTCACTGGGTCGGTTTAGATCGTCACTGGATCGGTTTAGACCCTCACTGGGTCGGTTTAGACCCTCACTGGATCGGTTTAGACCCTCACTGGGTCGGTTTAGACCGTCACTGGGTCGGTTTAGATCATCACTGGATCGGTTTAGACCCTCACTGGGTCAGTTTTAGACCGTCACTGGGTCGGTTTAGACCGTCACTGGATCGGTTTAGACCCTCACTGGATCACTTTAGACCCTCACTGGGTCGCTTTAGACCCTCACTGGATCGGTTTTAGACCGTCACTGGATCGGTTTAGACCCTCACTGGGTCGGTTTAGACCGTCACTGGATTGGTTTAGACCC
>JAXDDX010000088.1:990000-992500 GCA_034670405.1 Hoplostethus atlanticus
GAAAGAGCGGTAGTAAAGGAAAGAGAGAAAAGACAGATGAGTCAGAGGAAGAGGAAAGGAGAAAGGAGAGTGATGAAGAGGAAAAATCTTTTTATCTGCTCTGCCCTTCTTTTGGTGGAAAAACATGTTTCTCTCTGTGTGTGTGTGTGTGTGTGTGTGTGTGTGTGTGTGTGTGTGTGGCCTGTGTTAGCCCTAAGAAAGAGCACCGCTAGGACGCCGCGGTAGGAACCATGTTAACAGATAGAGCTCACACACCGCATAAAGGTAAGCAGTAGAAACACATCAAACAAGGATGATGTCACAAGTAACTGTGACATCACAATGTGTACGTTTGTCCAGAAGAAAAACACCAACAACAACATGGACCCAGGCACGTCAGATCCAATAACTGTTGTTAAGTGTTTAGGATGGGTTCGACTGATCCACAGGGCGAGGGCCTTAGTAAAACACACGTCATGTAAAAACCTAGCGTGGCTGTTGGAGGGTAAAGGGAGGAAGAGGGGGGCGTCGCCCATCACTGACGTTTCATTGGATTACACCCAGGACACTTCCAGACAACCAAACGGTACATTATGGTGACCCAGAGCCTCTATTCAATAAGTGTGACAAAGAGAGAGAGAGAGAGAGAGAGAGAGAGAGAGAGAGAGAGAGAGAGAGAGAGAGGGCGGTCGAGCATTGAACCAAATTAAAGTTCTTTGTGTTGAAATCAAGAGAACAAATGAGAGAACGAATAAATGAGAAAAGAGGAACAGCTAATCTGAAATGATTGATGGCTCAAAATTAAATCCAATTATCGTCTTTTAAAGGATAACAGGTAACTTAAGAGAGAGAGGGAGAGAGAGGGGGAGAGAGAGAGAGAGAGGGGGAGAGAGAGAGGGGGGGAGAGAGAGATGAGGAGTGTGTCGCCTCAGCAGGAGGCAGAGAGGAGCCATCCATCAACACACACACACACACACACACACACACACACACACACACGAATATGCATACACGGACACATGCACAGACACACTCCTGCATGCACAAGTGTATACACACACACACACACACACACACACTCCAACAAGTTCGCAGTATTTTGTCTTATTTTCCTAAAATCGATTTCCAGGCGAAGAGTAAAATAACTGAAGGACTGAAGGACCCATCTGGGCCGTCCAACCCACTGCCTGTCTGCCTGAAGAGCCCTCGCTGACAACGGCTGTCAGTCATCCTGCCAGGCCGTCGGCCAATTAGGACACGGTTGCCGTGGTTACCGGCACACACTCACGCTCTTCACTTCTCACCTTCGACGGCTTCCGCCCACTCACGGCATGGATGGAGAGACGGGAGGAGAGAGACGGAGCGATAGAGAGAAGAAATCTGATGTCGAGGAATCTGGGAGGAAGTCTGAGGATTGATACGTGATGGAGCGTCGTACGGCAGATAGCTGAGGGAGTCAGGAAGAGAGGAAGAGAGGAAGAGAGGAAGAGAGGAAGAGATGGAAGAGAGGAAGAGATGGAAGAGATGGAAGAGAGGAAGAGCGATAGAAAGAAGAGGTCTCACTCCTCGTCACTATCCAGAGGGACTCACAGCTCACTGAAGCTCCCAGTCCTGTTCCACAAATAAACAGACGTACAAGATGAACATCCATGTTCTGTTGCATTTCAACGTTCAGCTGAAGCTCTGGTCCAGAGTGACGTCATGTAACAGCATGTGAGTCCCAGTAAGTCAGTAGGTTTCTTCTGGCTTTACCAACAACCGACAACCGACAACCAACAACTGACAACCGACAACCGACAACCGACAACCGACAACACCAGAACATATGGAGATATCCACCATGTGAGAGAAGTCTCTCTCACTAACCGACTGAGGGCAGAACAGTAAAACATCCTGAGTCTTGAGACAGGAAACATGTTAGAGATCAGGAATGATGACAAGATAATGTTTTAACAATGAATAAAAGTCTTCATTTGGCCATGCAAAATTCTATTGTATTCTATTCTGTTCTATTCTGTTCTATTGTGTCTTAATCTTCCATTGTACAGATCTCTGTTATTCAGCTGTAACTAGAGGCAGACAGACGGAGAGCATCTCATATTGATTTGAACACAAGTAGAGACAGCAACATGAACAACACTGCAAGGATACACACACACACACACACACACACACACACACACACACACACACACACACACACACACACACGCACACGCACTATAGTGCCTCAAATAAACTATGCCTTGGAGGAACGATCAATAAAATGCTTCTTAAATTTCTCAGAGACAGAGAGAGAGAGAGAGGCAGAGGGAGGGAGGGAGAGAGAGAAAGAGAGAGAGAGAGAGAGAGAGAGAGGCAGAGGGAGGGAGGGAGAGAGAGAAAGAGAGAGAGAGAGAGAGAGAGAGAGGCAGAGGGAGGGAGGGAGAGAGAGAAAGAGAGAGAGAAAGAGAGAGAGAGAGAGAGGCAGAGGGAGGGAGGGAGAGAGAGAAAGAGAGAGAGAGAGAGAGAGAGAGAGAGA
>JAXDDX010000088.1:1005000-1007500 GCA_034670405.1 Hoplostethus atlanticus
CAACCCGCCAGACGTCTTCGCTCTGCAGGGGGCATTGAGTCCTTCATTGCTAGAGCTGCTTCACCACTGAGACATGACCACGGTCAGGTGATGGCGGCTCAACCTCTACTCAGTGAGATGTTCCCGTGTGTTTAAAGACTTTTGAAGACTTTGTGTTCAATATGATTCATGCTGACAGCCATATTGATCTCACCATATTAGACACACCATGACTCTATTACAGAAACAAATATCATAATACATGACAGGTTGGTCTGAAGCCACAAACACTGTATAGTTGGAGGTATATTGAGATATTTTTCCATACATTTCCAGAGTGTTTGTGCCCTCAGGTGAGGAAGTAATGGGTTTTGAGCACTAGCCCAGACGCTGCTGGCTAGGAGGCTGTTAGCATTTTAATCCATGGGACTTGTTGTGCTCCTAGAAGCAGCATGGGAACCAGCCCCCCCCAGGACATGGAGGTATACGTGACTGGGAGGTAGGAGGAGGGAGGAATGTGGTGGGGGAGGGACTTCATAACTGAGACAGCAAACACACTTGCTGCCTACAGTGTATAACCCCTGCTGTGTGTGTGTGTGTGTGTGTGTGTGTGTGTGTTATGACAGATGTTCTACCATGCTGCTTCCTAGCGGAGGTCGGGGTTTCAGTTTGTGGAAAGCCCCTCGCGGCATTCAACCTCTGATAACAGAGACTTTAAAAACACACGATCGTAACATAATAGCGCCGGCGCTCAGCTCTGATTGGCCGAGTCAAGATCAAAGCTACTGTCTGTTAGATAAACACCTCTGACTGCAGGAGCAGGATTCAAAACCAATGAAGAAGAAGCAGAAGAACAGTTTGAATCTAACTGATCTTGTAGACGGCTGAGACATCGTGGAGCCAAACGGGCACAACCCTCCCACGTGTCCTTCTCCTATCCACCACTAGGGGGCTGAGGGTTTTCCACAGTCGGAAGCTCATATTTACAGGAAATAGCCATGATGTGAACGCAGCACGCCTGGTACAGGTACAGCATAACAAGAAATACACACTACTAGCAGAGCAACCATCTAACTACTCTATTCTATTCTATTCTATTCTATTCTATTGTTTTCGTCTCGTTTCAGCTCCATTAGATTTGTCTCTATTCTCTTCGGCTCTATTTTGTTCTATTCTATTTGTCTCTCTTCAGCTCTATGTCTATATTCTATTCTATTCTATTCTATTCTATTCATCTCTTTTCAGCTCCATTAGATTTGTCTCTATTCTCTTCGGCTCTATTTTGTTCTATTCTATTTGTCTCTCTTCAGCTCTATGTCTATATTCTATTCTATTCTATTATATTCTATTCTATTTGTCTCTTTTCAGCTCCATTAGATTTGTCTCTATTCTCCTCGTCTCTATTTTGTTCTATTCTATTTGTCTCTCTTCAGCTCTATGTCTATATTCTATTCTATTCTATTCTATTCGTCTCTTTTCAGCTCCATTAGATTTGGCTCTATTCTCTTCGTCTCTATTTTGTTCTATTCTATTTGTCTCTCTTCAGCTCTATGTCTATATTCTATTCTATTCTATTCTATTCGTCTCTTTTCAGCTCCATTAGATTTGGCTCTATTCTCTTCGTCTCTATTTTGTTCTATTCTATTTGTCTCTCTTCAGCTCTATGTCTATATTCTATTCTATTCTATTCTATTCGTCTCTTTTCAGCTCCATTAGATTTGGCTCTATTCTCTTCGTCTCTATTTTGTTCTATTATATTTGTCTCTCTTCAGCTCTATGTCTATATTCTATTCTATTCTATTCTATTCTATTCTATTCGTCTCTTTTCAGCTCCATTAGATTTGGCTCTATTCTCTTTGTCTCTATTTTGTTCTATTCTATTTGTCTCTCTTCAGCTCTATGTCTATATTCTATTCTATTCTATTCTATTCGTCTCTTTTCAGCTCCATTAGATTTGGCTCTATTCTCTTTGTCTCTATTTTGTTCTATTCTATTTGTCTCTCTTCAGCTCTATGTCTATATTCTATTCTATTCTATTCTATTCGTCTCTTTTCAGCTCCATTAGATTTGGCTCTATTCTCTTCGGCTCTATTTTGTTCTATTCTATTTGTCTCTCTTCAGCTCTATGTCTATATTCTATTCTATTCTATTCTATTCGTCTCTTTTCAGCTCCATTAGATTTGGCTCTATTCTCTTCGTCTCTATTTTGTTCTATTATATTTGTCTCTCTTCAGCTCTATGTCTATATTCTATTCTATTCTATTCGTCTCTTTTCAGCTCCATTAGATTTGGCTCTATTCTCTTCGTCTCTATTTTGTTCTATTCTATTTGTCTCTCTTCAGCTCTATGTCTATATTCTATTCTATTCTATTCTATTCGTCTCTTTTCAGCTCCATTAGATTTGGCTCTATTCTCTTCGTCTCTATTTTGTTCTATTCTATTTGTCTCTCTTCAGCTCTATGTCTATATTCTATTCTATTCTATTCTATTCGTCTCTTTTCAGCTCCATTAGATTTGGCTC
>JAXDDX010000088.1:1017500-1067500 GCA_034670405.1 Hoplostethus atlanticus
GTGAGCTGCCCTCAGCTGCCCCCGCTCCTCTCGTTAAAGTCCCCAATTAGCCCTAACGAGCTTAACGATGCCCCAGCCCCTCAACCCCACACAGGAAGCAGAGGGGGAGGAAAATGGAGATAAAAGGGAGAGAGATAAATAGAGATATGGATCAACAGTGAGCTGAAAGGAGGTCTGGCCTGTTAGAGTCTTTCTGTGTTAACGGCTTCAAGATAAACTGGAAATCATTTCTAGGTTTTGGTCTCATTTTACGTCTCCAGAGAGAAAGTCTCCATTTCTGTCTCTAGTTTTTAGTCTCTGGAGGAATCGTCTCAAATTTTTAGTCTCTGGAGGAATAGTCTCTAGTCTTTAGTATCTAGTTTTTAGTCTCTAGTTTTTAGTCTTTGGAGGAATCGTCTCTAGTTTTTAGTCTCTGGAGGAATAGTCTCTAGTCTTTAGTCTCTAGTCTTTAGTCTCTAGTTTTTAGTCTCTAGTTTTTAGTCTTTGGAGGAATCGTCTCTAGTTTTTAGTCTCTGGAGGAATAGTCTCTAGTCTTTAGTCTCTAGTTTTTAGTCTCTGGAGGAATTGTCTCTAGTTTTTAGTCTCTGGAGGAATAGTCTCTAGTCTTTAGTCTCTACTTTTTAGTCTCTGGAGGACTCGTCTCTGGAGGAATAGTCTCTACTTTTTAGTCTCTGGAGGACTCGTCTCTAGTTTTTAGTCTCTGGAGGAATAGTCTCTAGTCTTTAGTCTCTAGTTTTTAGTCTCTGGAGGAATAGTCTCTAGTCTTTAGTCTCTAGTTTTTAGTCTCTGGAGGAATCGTCTCTAGTTTTTAGTCTCTGGAGGAATAGTCTCTAGTCTTTAGTCTCTAGTTTTTAGTCTCTGGAGGAATAGTCTCTAGTCTTTAGTCTCTGGAGGACTCGTCTCTAGTTTTTAGTCTCTGGAGGAATAGTCTCTAGTTTTTAGTCTCTGGAGGACTCGTCTCTAGTTTTTAGTCTCTGGAGGAATAGTCTCTAGTCTTTAGTCTCTAGTTTTTAGTCTCTGGAGGAATAGTCTCTAGTCTTTAGTCTCTAGTTTTTAGTCTCTGGAGGAATCGTCTCTAGTTTTTAGTCTCTGGAGGAATAGTCTCTAGTCTTTAGTCTCTAGTTTTTAGTCTCTGGAGGAATAGTCTCTAGTCTTTAGTCTCTGGAGGAATCGTCTCTAGTTTTTAGTCTCTGGAGGAATAGTCTCTAGTCTTTAGTCTCTGGATGAATAGTCTCTAGTCTTTAGTCTCTGGAGGAATTGTCTCTAGTTTTTAGTCTCTGGAGGAATCGTCTCTAGTTTTTAGTCTCTGGAGGAATTGTCTCTAGTTTTTAGTCTCTGGAGGAATAGTCTCTAGTCTTTAGTCTCTAGTTTTTAGTCTCTGGAGGACTCGTCTCTAGTTTTTAGTCTCTGGAGGACTCGTCTCTGATAATCACGCTCAGTTTGCTGTTCAAAACAAACTCGCTGCTTTCTGTTTTCTCTGATTCTGGTTGATTTGATCATTGCTGTAACTGAACATCACGTTTCCTCCAGTGATTCCTCCACGTCTCTGTAAGCTTGCCTCCTTTCATCTCACCAGTTTGAGTCCCCAAGTGAATTCAACGTTTGACAGATGAGAAACTGAGGGATTGACTTCATTTTTCAAGTTCGTTTCATTCTAAAATAAGAAACTAGAGACACCTGCTCTCATTTTTTTATCATGCTTACAAAATGCTGATATAGCCACACATCCACTAATCACTCCATTCGAGTGCCAGCAGTCATGTTGTAGGTGTTTCCTTTCACATGGTGGATAATCTCAATCTGGACCAGAGTCAAACTCCTCATCAGTGTGTGTAGATAATGATGTGATATTTCTGGGATGATGCCTTCAGACGCTGAGGCTTGAAGGACGGTCTCCCTGCTCCCTGTTACTGTACAGCATCATGGAGGCCCCTAGCCTTGCTCTGGGGCCGTGAAACCCAGACGCAGGGCCACGCAGGAAACATCTAGGTCAACCGGTAAACTGCCGGCCTCGACTCCAGACGGACGAGGTTCAATTTCTATGGCAACCACACAACGGTAGCTCATGGCAGCTCGGTGATATATGAGGAGATGGAGGTAGGACCCCCCCCCCACACACACACACACACACACACACACACACACACACGCCAAATCCCTCTCCATCTACCATCACATTGCAGGTTGGGAAAAGCTGGGAGGGAATTCCCAGCTGGAATGCCCAAATTACACTCCATATTCCCGGGATCGCGGGAGAACTCAGTGGGGTCGGATCCCACAGGAACCGCAGTGACATGTAGAGGAATGCATAATGTAGCGGTTACGCAATACTAGCATGCACACACACACACACACACACACACACACATACACACACTGCTGTGGTTGGTAGCGTGTGTTATGGATGGGGTTTCCATGTGCTCTCTCTCTGTGAGATGGACGATAAATGCATGCAGACATTTACTGCCTGTTAGAAACTCAGACATGAACATGTTTGAGGCGGTCTTGGCTGAAGCACAAAGCCACACACACACACACACACACACACACACACACAAATACACACACACACACACACACACACACACACACACAATTTATCTGCAGGATTTTGTACATCTTGCTGTTATGGAGGTAACAGCTGTGAGAGAAAAATACTGTCAGTGCTGTTTCATATCACACTGATTCAATTATTACACTCAAACACAGCGCTGTGGCCAACAGGCCCCTGACTGTCACAATGACTAGGATGATCACGGTGTGTGTGTGTGTGTGTGTGGTGTGTGTGTGGGTGTGTGTGTTCCTGTGATTTCTATCCTTTTGAGAACCAGTTTGACAAAATGCAGGAGGAGTCACGTTGGTGGATCGTCTTCTTTAACCGGTTAGTTTGGCTTTGGGGTTGACATTGAATCAGGATCAGGTTTAGGTTAGTAAAGGTTGGTGGAGGCTCGTTTAGGGTCCAGATTGCATCTGAGTTTGCATCAGATTAGGAACTGCAAAAATCTAAAGAATCTCTGCAGTTTGTCATTAAAATGACAAATGTTTTAGTTTCTGGGCGGAGCCAGATAGCTCATCTGGTTAAAGAAAGAATAAAGAATATGAGACTTTGAAAGTATCTCAAATAGGAAAAGAGAAAGATAAGAGAGCAGAGGGCATGAGATGGACGTCTGGTCACCCTGGGAAACCATCCAATCACAAGGCTTTCCTCCTGATAGGAATACTGCTGCTTTTCTAACTTTCACAATCTGTATTAACAACACTCAGTTTCCTGTGGCTTTAAAAACAAATCTTCAACCTGTCTCCTCCTCTTCTTCTGGATCCCCTCATGACTAAAGTGGATTTAATAGGTTGAATCACCAGCAGATCAGAGCTGGATTCTCCTGCTCGGCCGGTTCATGGGTCTAATGTGTTTTCAGAAGGAGATGAAAAAGAGAGATGAAGCCCTATCCCATCTCTGTACGCCGGGGATGCTGCACCGAGGAGCTGCTACCGATAGCTCACACTGCAGTGTGTGTGTGTGTGTGTGTGTGTGTGTGTGTGTGTGTGTGTGTGTGTGTGTGTGTGTGTGTGTGCGTGCTATCAGATAGTATACATCCCAGCTCAGCTCCAGGTAAGACTCGCTCTCCTGTGGCGTCTCAGGCCGCTAAGCGCCACAGATGGCAGCTTAACTTGGACTCTTATCTCGGCTCGCGGTTCGTCCTCAGACGAGCCTCAACTACGTTCAACATGAATCTGAACATCTTACAGTTGGATTTATCCGTAATGCTGCAGACGAGGTGTAACGGTGGTAGTATACTTGCTGCGAAACAGGAAACTCCCGCAACACATGCAGCACCCAGAACAGAGCTTTATGGGTAAAGCCTCGCCAGGCACCCCCGACAAATCTGGCAGGTTTGTGCGAAACCAAGCGCCGGATTTTCTGCCATTGGTCTAAGACATGACATGATTAGTTGCGTCACCATTTCCTTTTCCTGTTGCCTTGGTTGACGTCTCCTTGCTCAGATCAGCGACGCCGACGTGTTCGACTGTGGTTGGACTTTGGAGCAAGATGTCCTCCGCTGTAACCATAACAACGCTGTACGGTTGAGCGTCGTCCCATCGTATCCTCTGTACTGGTCAACATGGAACTGTGCAGTGTAGTTTTCTGCACAAATAACAGCTGATCCAGGAGCAGATCTGCTGCAAAACCACACAGCAGCTTTATAGAAATCCTTCCTTATCTCCAATTAAGTTTATCTACAGCTTTTTTTCTGCTTCCCACCAGATGAATCCACCCTAATCACCCACTAGATCTCCACACGGATCTTATTTCACAACAGCAACGTGATTCAAACCTCCACCTGCAGTAGATCCATCACAGAGACTCTCAGACCTCGTTGGGAAGAGAATCTGCTGGCGTTCAGCCGAGAGGAAGTACCGAAGTCACACAAACATATCTACAGAAATAGCTCCGTCTTAGTCGGTCCATTCGGAAACGTCGTGAAGCAGATTCATCACTACGGTTTTTGACGTCCGGCCAGAAATCATAACTCATCTTCTATATAACATCAACATCTTATGGGACTTCTTCAGAAACCACTGATTACAGTAAATATACACATGTACAATTTACTGGACGCTTTCATATAAAGTGTTTTATCATGAGTGCATTTCTTATTTTGTTTATTACATTTATTATTTCTATATTGCAGCTTTCCTTCCAGTAGATTTATCACATACTTCATTCTTCTACAATGAAGACCACATGGATCCTCACATGTATCCCATAATGCCTTGCGCTTGGACACCACAGAAATCCAAGCTTCATTTATAGTAGGCTAATATTAAAAACTCTAATTATAACGAAGATTTCAGACTGAAGGTCAAAGAATAGACAAAATGAATGAATGTATCCCATAATGCCTTGGGCCTGGCCACTGCAGTGGATGTGGATGGAGGTTGAAACTGTTGGCTCAATAGAGGAGAGCTGCTGTTTCCCTCCTGATCTCACTGAGGGAACAGAGAGATGGATGGACTGGTGTGACTGGCTGTTTTCTGCAGTAGTGTTTTATATCACTACAGACAGCAGAGGGGTGGAAAGGGGGAGAAAAGAGTGACAGACGGGGAGTGAGGAAGAAGGAAGGATGGGGAGTTACAGGGGAGGAGGGATAGGGCAACAGAGAGAGAGAAAGAAGCTGCAATATATACATGACATAAATGAATGAGATGTATTACACACGCCGAAATGAACCCGGCTTTTAAATCACGTTCAATAATGCACACCGCTCGCTGTGGGCGTGGCCTATGGGGTTGTGGGCGTGGCCTATGGGTTGTGGCTGTTAACAAGGAATTTATAGAAACAATAAACATGGTGGCAAAAAGAAAAGAACAGCTGAACAGACTTTAATACTGCAGATGGGCTGAGAGAGAGAGAGAGGGAGAGAGAGAGGGAGAGAGAGAGAGAGAGAGAGAGAGAGAGAGAGAGAGGGTGATATAGATAGATCATCAGCTATCATCTGTGATTATGCTGCAGCTCACCGACAGATGACATCTCTGTTCATCACACTGGAGGAAGAGAGAAGAGGAAGAGAGAGGGTCAAATAGATGGAGAGAAGGAGGGGAGAGATGGATGGAGAGAAGGAGGGGAGAGATGGATGGAGGGAAGGGAGGGAAGGAGGGGAGAGATGGATGGATGGAAGGCAGAGAAGGAGGGAAGAGATGGATGGAGGGAAGGGGGAGAGGAAGGGAAAAGATGGATGGAGGGAAGTGAGAAAAGGAGGGAAGAACAGATGGAGGGAAGAGGGAGGAGGGAAGAGATGGATGGAGGGAAGGGGGAGAGGGAGGGAAGAGAGAGATGGAGGGAAGGGGGAGAGGGAGGGAAGAGAGAGATGGAGGGAAGGGGGAGAGGAAGGGAAAAGATGGATGGAGGGAAGTGAGAAAAGGAGGGAAGAACAGATGGAGGGAAGGGGGAGAAGGAGGGAAGGGGGAGAAGGAGGGAAGAGATGGATGGAGGGAAGAACGGGTTGAGAAACAGGCTAGGTAGAGGTAGAGGTCGTCTCCACCGTGGTCTGTTTCAGTAAAGATACCAAATATGAGGAGGGAGGGAGGGAGGGAGGGGGATGGAGGGTGAGGTGGGTACAGGAGGGAGGGAGGGAGGGAGGGAGGGAGGGGGATGGAGGGTGAGGTGGGTAGAGGAGGGAGGGAGGGAGGAAGAGCATGAGATGTGTTGAGAGGCTGATGCTGCCATCACCACTGTGGTTCAGACTCTGGGGTCATGAAGCTTCCTGAGGAGAACCTGGTAGGACAACCTTCTAACTGCTGTCACTCAGACCTCCTCAGACTGTCTCCTCCTCCAGTTGGGTTTATTTTGCTCTACTCTCATATTCTATTTTCTATTATTCTATTTTCCTGTCTCTCTGTATCCTGTTACTATTTGCTGCTGCAACGACCCAATTTTCATTTTATCTTTTAAAATATGGAGCAACATAATGTGGCTGTTTGGCTTGGTCTCTCTCTCTCTCTCTCTCTCTCTCTCTCTCTCTCTCTCTCTCTCTCTCTCCTCTCTCTCTCTCTCTCTCTCTCTCTCTCTCTCTCTCTCTCCCCCTTGTTAGCCTTCCCATCCTGCTTCCATCTTTCATTCACTCTCTCCTTGGTCTTTCTTTCATCAACCTGCTTTTTCTTTCGTCTACCTCCATCGATGTTCTCTCTCTCTCTCTCTCTCTCTCTCTCTCTGTCAGAGTGCAGTACAATAAGTGGCCGAGAAAGAAAGAAAGAGAGAAATAAATAAGGAGAGAGAGAGAGAGAGAGAGAGAGAGAGAGGCCCAGCAGAGTGTGAAATGGTCTCGGCTTTTACTACAACTGGCAGCGTTTGACCGCGCATACTGCACCAGCCGTCGCCGCGGTTACCCGCAGCAACACTGCACTAACAGAGCGGTATGCTGAGGGGGAAAAAAGGAGAAGAAGAAGAAGAAAAGGAAGAAATAAAGCTGGTTTGTTCTGCGTGTGGAGGTGTCACACACACACACACACACACACACACACACACACACACACACACACACACACACACACACACTCTCTCTATCACTCCCTCATGCACACATACACACACACACACACTCACATTAATCCAACACATTAACATTGAAGAGACCTGCCATGCCAGTTCCACACACTCTCTCTCTCTCTCTCTCTCTCTCACACACACACACACACACACACACACACACACACACACACACACACACACTCATATTTGGCAGTCTCTCCCGACACGGAGGAAAATAACCCAGTGAGATTCAGCTCGCCAAAAAATTAACACCAGCATAAAACTATTAGCCTTAGTCATCCATAACAAGGACTTAGGGCAGGCGGGCCGGGGGGGGCGGGGCCAACGCTCCCATGATCCCCTGGTCGCTAGAGGAACGCCGCCGATCCCTTCGCTCTCTTTCCTGCCAGTCACACCGGCTGCAGCTGGACTAGCCTGTGTGACCAGCAACAAGAAAACAGGCCGGCAAAATGGGAGCGGTGGTGTCACAGTTATGACCTTTATTTATAGCGTCTTTTCAAGTTTTTTAAACACCAGAACGCCGTGTGAAAACGCATCATCCCTCCAAGTCATCAGAACGAGACCATGGTGTCTAATCACGTTTACATCCCTCTGACTGAAAGGCTTGGAAGCAGATTTACCACTTCACAATGAAAGCCCTCTGAGATTTGACAAAGTCGGGAGCAGCTTAAACACTATAATAAAAGCCCTGTGAGGTCTCATGAGTGGATTAACCTCTTCACAATAAAGGCCCTCTGATCTTTGACACGACGCCAAAGGAGCAGATTTACCACTTAGCAATAACAGGTGTCTGCACCTGCAACATGAGCCCTGAAAGCCCCTTGACAACACACACACACTTCCAGAGGTGAGACGTCCGTTCTTCACAATAAGAGTCCACTTCAACTGGGTGCATCATATTCAAAGCAGATTTGAAAACCCTTAGGAGCAATTTTGGCCGTTCACAATAAGAGCCTCAACGGTAACCCAATCTTGAGTGTGTGTGTGTGTGTGTGTGTGTGTGTGTGTGTGTGTGTGTGTGTGAATGTGTGTGAGTGAAAGCAGCCCTATCAGCTCTTTGTTCCTCCCATGTCCTCCTTAAAAGACCTGCCAGAGATTTATATCCACTACTTTGTGTGAGCATCCCCCCTTTCCTCTCTCCTAAACCGCAGTAAGGCAACCAGCTCCCAGCTACCAAGTTGTAGGTAAATAAAAATAAAAATAAATCACTTTGCTTGGTTCAATCACCCATACTTTTTCTGTGAGCTGAATTCGCAAGTAGTGTACAGGAATTGGCGACTCGAGGCATGACTGGGAAATGGGCCCTTCCTCCACAGCTGAATGGACAGGCTGGCATAGATGTGAATGGGAGGTGTGAAATGGACCTTCACTGAAAGAAATGAGCACTATGTTGGCAGGAAGGAAGTCACAAGAAAGTTTTGTGCTTCGGCCCTGTGAAAACGTCAAAGTTCCCTAACGGAGAAAAACCTCATTTCCCAGTTTCCCTAATTTGTGAAACACAGAGAGGAAATATCAGTTCTGGTGTGATCAGTCGGGTTAAAGTGGCGATGCGTGACTTCCTGTGTTTTATTCTTCGTCTCTCAGCCTCACTGTAGTGTTCCTCACTGTGGTGTTCCTCACTGTGGTGTTCTTCACTGTGGTGTTCCTCACTGTGGTGTTCTTCACTGTGGTGTTCTTCACTGTGGTGTTCCTCACTATGATGTTCCTCACTGTGGTGTTCCTCACTGTGGTGTTCCTCATTGTGGTGTTCTTCACTGTGGTGTTCCTCACTGTGGTGTTCTTCACTGTGGTGTTCCTCACTGTGGTGTTCTTCACTGTGGTGTTCCTCACTGTGGTGTTCCTCACTGTGGTGTTCTTCACTGTGGTGTTCCTCACTGTAGTGTTCTTCACTGTGGTGTTCCTCACTGTGGTGTTCCTCACTGTGGTGTTCCTCACTGTGGTGTTCTTCACTGTGGTGTTCCTCACTGTAGTGTTCTTCACTGTGGTGTTCTTCACTGTAGTGTTCTTCACTGTGGTGTTCTTCACTGTGGTGTTCCTCACTGTGGTGTTCCTCACTGTAGTGTTCCTCACTGTGGTGTTACCCAGTTCTTCTTCTCTTCATTCCAAACAAACCGCTGCTGTTGCTGCTGCAGGAAACATAAAACATCACTTCCTGTCCACCAGAGGATTTTTCCCAGGAAAGTGCGACTGGAGAGAGTAGTAAAAACGGACATGTATTGATCTGTTATGTCCCAGATCATCACTTGAACAACGGGACGGTCCTCCAGTTATTGTTTGTGTTTTGCAAAATGACTAATGCACTTTTGTTGTGCACTGCCAAATCAAAATACAATAAATACGAGCAACAAATCTTCTGTCAATTAGACAATCTCCCTCCCTCCCCATCTCCCTCTTTGTCCTCCTCTCTATTTCTGTCTCTCCATCGCTCTACCTTTCCGTCTATCTTCCCCCCGCCGCCCTCAATTCCCTCTCACTCACATCTCATTTCTTCGATCACTCTCTCTCTCTCTCTCTCTCTCTCTCTCTCTCTCCCTCTCTCTCCCTCCCTCTCTCCCTCTGTCCATCCCAGCCGTTGCCAAGGCGATGGTGCTTTTGTGGAGGCAGCTGGTTAGGGCTCATTTGTCAAGCTGCTGACCTGCCCTCCCCTCCCCTCCCCTCTCCTCTCTCTCTCTCTCTCTCTGTTATTCAGTGTAGTAAAAAAGGACTGAAAGGCTTATTGTAAGGCAGAACTCACAAGTCCTGAATTCGGCTCGACTGAAAACTCGGTAAAATGTTAATGTGTATTAATGCTGCTTTCCTGGCCAGTTCTCTCATTTTGTTCAGGTGACTGAGGTCAAATAAAGCTTTTTAGGACGGCAGCGATGCAACAACTCAACAAAACCATCTCATCTGTGCTGGCGAGATAAATCAGGGTGAAGAGACACAAAGGCTCGATGTCAGTCGGAGTAAATTTAGTTCCTTCCTCTCACACTACTACCAATCTTCTCACACGGTGCTTCACTTTTACGACACAGCTTCTCTCGCTCTCTCATTCACACTCATGTGCACAATTCTGCATGCATGTGCGCACACGCACACACACACACACACACACACACACACACACACAGCGCCCTGAGGTAGTGTATTACTGAAGTGTGAAGGTTGAGCGTTCTCCTGTTTCAGAGTACATGGAAACACCTCTATTGCCAGGAGACTCTCACACCTGTTGCTGTGTGCAAGTGTGTGTGTGTGTGTGTGTGTGTGTGTGCGCATGCTCCTTGTGCGCAAATATTGGGAGAAAAAAATGTCTTCAACTACAACAAGCAGAGATCGTTTTACAGCGAGTCACCCACCGCAAAACAAGTGGAAGCTATGATACATGCCCCTCCCCCTCACACGTTTGGTATCTCTTTGTCTCTCCTGAAGAGGATCAACATGTTGAAGTGATTTCTCCATCTTCCTTTCTCTCCTTCCTCCATCTTCCGTCTCCAGAAACTCTTTAGCTTTAGCTCCGTTAGCGCTGGAAGAACAGCGCCCTCTTCCTGTTTGGTGCCGTAAAGCAATCCAGCAGATTTCCCTCCAAATCGACCCGGTGGCCACAATGTGAACTGCAGCGTAGAGGCTGGTAGAGGCTGGTAGAGGCTGACAGGATATCTCTCTAAAATACCATCATGTGCTGGGTCAGATTGCATTCAAACACTGAAAACATAAACAGTAAAATAGTCTGAGAAACACACACACACACACACACACTCTTAATCATGTGTCTAACAGCAGAAAGCCTTCTCCATAGTGGAGTCTGTCCCTTCACCCTGATCTTACTTGCTAATTAATTGAAAGTTTTTTTAATTAATGACACTGCAGTCAGAGAGGCTGGTGTGTGTATGTGTGTGTGTGTGTGTGTGTTTGACCTAAGGCCCTCACCGAGCCTCATTACCATCTAACGGCTCGCTGGTGTGTCTGTGTGTGAATGAGCAGTGTGCATGTGTGTGCGTGTGTGTGTGTGTGTGTGTGTGTGTGTGCGTGTGTGTGTGTGTGTGTGTGTGTGTGTGCATCTATATGTCAGCTTGAGTGATTATGTGTATATGTTTATTTGCCTGTGCATATTGGTGTGTGTGTGTGTGTGTGTGTGTGTGTGTGTGTGTGTGTGTGTGTGTGTGTCGGTGCTAATTGAAATATCTCCAGTGCTAATAACGCTAACGAGGACCTTTCCTCAGCCGGCCCTCCTCTGAGCCTCTGTGTGTTGTGTGTGTGTTGTGTGTGTGTGTTGTGTGTGTTGTGTGTGTGTGTGTAGTCCTTGATTAACAGGCAACAGATTAACTGTGTGGCTGACTAGCCGGCCAGCTAGCTCACTGGCTCGTTGCCAAGCTGGCTGACAGGTCGTTTAGCTGATTGGCTGCCTGGCTGACCGACTGGCTGGTTGATTGGTTGGTTGAGTGGCGACTGAACTGACTGACTGGCTGGCTGTGACTAACAAATTACCATGGATTAAAGTAATAATCTGCAGCATTTTTGGTTTGTTTGTAATCAACGGAAGAAGAACTGGGTAGTTAGCATGAGCAGCGATAGCCACCGTGGCTGAACAGACAAAGAAAAGAGCGCCACCTACAGGAACTCAAACTCCATCAACAGAAAAGAGGGTTAACAGAGGTTAAAACCGCCCACACACACACACACACACACACACACACATCCATTGATCATTGTTTCTCCCAAATTGCCGCTCAATAAAGAACACCATGGGACCAGCAGTAGTAGCTGATGCTATCTGATGGCATTGGGGCCCGACACTGAGAGTCTCCCAGTTATCTGTCTCCCACACTGTTGTGTCTCCTGCCACCTTGTTATTGTGACCTGAGGTGAACCCAAAGGGCTTGTTGTGTCACTTGGAGAAACGCTTCGATGCTGTTTTGATCCGTCCGTTTCTCTCCATGATGCATGATCGATCGATCGCTCTGCTTATACACCTTTGAGTGGCAGTTGACTTCTTTGACAAATTTCCACAACAGATTCTACTGGGATTCTACTGGGATTCTACTGGGATTCTGTCCCACATTTTCCTAGTACCAAGAGCAGCATGCTTGTGGAGTGCCACTGCAAAATGAACCTTATGATCAAAATGTCATTAAGTAAAGAGTCCAGTCAAAACGTCATCTTCTGTCTACGGTGATTATATTTTTATTGCGTACACACACACACACACACACACACACACACACACACACATAACAAGCACACCACACTCTTAAACACACACACACACCACATGCTCACATATAGCTCCTAAGCATGCATCTCAAAAGGCCAATCTGTACTGGTTATTGGAGTGTGAAGGCCCAGCCTGCTGTGTGTGTGTGTGTGTGTGTGTGTGTGTGTGTATGTGTGTGTGTGTGTGTGTGTAGGAGGGAGCCTAATTTGATTCGCAACTGTACCATGTTTCTCCAGTGGGTGCAGTGTTTATGGAAATCACATAATTGGCTCTCTGTGTGTGTGTGTGTGTGTGTGTGTGTGTATTTACTATCTTGTGGGGTCAAAAAGTGGTCAAAAATTATAGCAAAATAAGGGCATTTTATGTTTGTGTATTGTCTGTGTGTGTGTGTGTGTGTGTGTGTTTATGTGCCTGCGTGCTCTATTTTCTCTGCTGGTTTGAACTTAGTTTATTTGTGTGTGTGTATGTGTATTTGAAAAAGGGTTGCGTTGCCACGGAAACGCTGCCTCACTGGTAACAGCTGAACCACAGAGCGCGGGCGTCGTGCCGAACAACGCCAACAGGACATCGGACATGCTCGTTCCCTCCGCCGGCCTGACGTCCCGCCGGTCCTGCCGTCCTGAGGCAGAGCGGCGGAGGAACCGGTTGATTGTTTTAACCTATTTTATAAAACCGTCTGGCAGATCCACCGGGACACCACAGGAATAGAGACACTCAGGGTGCTGCGGATAGAACCAGACGTGATGATGATGATGATGATGATGATGACTAGTAGTAGCAGTAGTGTTAGTAGTAGTAGCAGTATTATTAGTGGCAGTAGTAGTATACAGTAAGTAGTTGTAGCAGCAGCAGTAGTGGTAGTAGTAATAGTAGTAATAGTAGTAGTAAGTAGTAGTAATAGTAGTAATAGTAATAGTAGTAATAGTAATAGTAGTTATAGTAGTATTGTATGTAATAGTAGTGAATAGTATAGTAGTAGTATATAGTAGTAATAGTGTAGTAGTAGTAAGTATGTAGTATAGTTAGTAGTATAGTAGTAATAGTTATAGTAGTAGTAGTAGTAGTAGTAGTAAGTAGTAGATAATAGTAGTAATAGTATAGTATTTATAGTAATAGTAGTATAGTAGTAATAGTAAGTAGTAATAGTAGTATAGAGTAGTAATTAATAAGTAATAGTATAGTAGTATAGTAGTAAGTAGTAATTAGTTAGTAAGTAGTTGTATGTAGATAGTGTAGATAGTAGTATGTAGTAATAGTAATAGTAGTATATAGTAGAGTAGTAGTAGTAATAGTAGTAATAGTAGAATAGTAATAGTATATAATATAGTAATAGTAGAATAGTAGTAATAGTATGTATAGTAGTAGTAGTAGTAGTAGTAGTATAGTAGTAGTATAGTAATAGTAGTAGTAGTAATAGTATGTAGTAGTAGTATAGTAGTAGTAGTAGTAGTAGTAGTAGTAGTAGTAGTAATAGTAGTAGTAGTAGTAATAGTAATAGTAGTAGTAGTAGTAATATTAGTAGTAGTAGTAGTAATAGTAATAGTAGTAATAATAATAAAAGTAATAAAAATAATAAAAGTAATAAAAGTAATAGTAGTAATAGTAATAGTAGTAATAGTAGTGGTAATAGCATTAGTAGTAGTGATAGCAGTAATAGTAATAGTAGTAGTAGTAGTAGTAATAGTAATAGTAGTAGTAGTAGTAGTAATAGTAGTAATAGTAATAGTAGTAGTAGTAGTAATAGTAGTAGTAGTAGTAGTAGTAGTAGTAGTAATAGTAGTAATAGTAATAGTAGTAGTAGTAGTAGTAATAGTAGTAATAGTAGTAGTAGTAGTAGTAATAGTAGTAATAGTAATAGTAGTAATAGTAATAGTAGTAGTAGTAATAGTAGTAATAGTAATAGTAGTAGTAGTAGTAGTAATAGTAGTAGTAGTAGTAGTAGTAATAGTAGTAGTAATAGTAGTAATAGTAATAGTAGTAGTAGTAGTAGTAATAGTAGTAATAGTAGTAGTAGTAATAGTAGTAATAGTAATAGTAGTAGTAGTAGTAGTAATAGTAGTAGTAGTAGTAATAATAGTAATAGTAATAGTAGTAGTAGTAGTAGTAATAGTAGTAATAGTAGTAGTAATAGTAGTAGTAGTAGTAGTATTCGTAGTAACAGCATTAACAGCATCAAACAGGAATCAGGTCACCATTGATATGGTATCGTCTCTGTTCTGTGTCTACTGTGTTCTACTGATCTGGTATTTTCTTTGACGTGCTGCATTGAAGACAGAGCAGACAGCTGGAGGTCTCAGCAAGGTCAGATCACCACACACACACACACACACACACACACACACACACCACACACACACCGCCGTCTCTCGCAGACCAAACCAGACAAGCCCTCACAAACAATTCTGGAGAGAAATTGCACAGGACCTCTTCAGACAGAGAGAGGGAGGAGGAGAGGAGGAGAGGAGGAGAGGAGGAGGAAGTTCAACCTAACTTATAGAGGTCTAAAACTTTCCTCTGTCCCTGCCGCTCCCTTCCATCACTCTCTCTCCTTCTCCTTTCATTACACCTTTCCTACCCTCCCTCCCTCCCCTCCCTCTCTCTCTCTCAGAGAAACAGAATCAGGGTAGAGTTAGCCTGAAGGCAATCCTATTTAGATGAGCTATTTTGTAATTCCTTTTTTTTCTGCAGCAAAAATGTCCTCCGTTGCTCCCCGTAGGGAGACAGTCAGGGCCCTGGTGGCTGCTGCATGGCGTATATGGTGTGTGTGTGTGTGTGTGTGTGTGTGGATGCTAAAACTGGAATAAACTAGGCACTTGTTGTTTTGTTGATGCCGACCGTAAGCACTGAGGCGCTGAGGCCTCGAGACCTTAGTCCCACAGCGGCCATTTTGAACTCACTCAGGCTAGGCTAGGTCCTACTGTGGTGTACCAAGATCATACAAACACAAACATATTATTTCACAGATTTGCCACTGAAAAACGTATTAGAAATGGATCTCTGGTTCACATTTTAACGTAATATATTTGGTCCACTATAGCTAGCTACCAGGATCTAGCCTACGTAGCTAGCTAGTAGCTAACTAGCCAGTAAGCTAGCTAACTTCCTGGCTAAATGGAAGTTGTCGTTGTTGTTCCTGAGATTGTTCACTAAAGGCAGTTTCAGACCAAACAGTAAATACATTATTACATATTTAAACAATACATAAACAGCAGTAAAGTCAAGATGATGCTTTTATTGTGGTAGATGTCTACTAAACTAATGTAGCCTAATTTTAGCCGAGACATTTAGACGTCATTTAAACGGCTAATCAACGTAAAATTGCTCAGTGACATTGCCTGTTGCAGGAATCAAACCTATGACGATAAAAAAACAGCCTGTAGCCATGAAACAAGTTCCTCTTTCTACTGCACGCAATAGTAGATCAGCTGCTGCACTGTTGCTCTGAGAGGAACTGGGGTTGCCGTAAACTTAAAAGAAACACACACACACACACACACACACACACAGAGTCCATGACCATGACCATCAGGCCAGGCCATCATTTGATTTGGACAAAGTGTGATTGAAACCCACTGCGCCGGCTGTGAGAGCTATAGGCTGTGGAAACTATGCAGTCTGCCACAGGCTTGAACACATCTGCTTCAAATATCTCACTAAAAACAGTAGAGAGAGATGGGGTGGGTGGGGGGTGAGAGAGGGAGAGAAAGGGAAAGAGTGAGAGTTGTTTTAATACTACTGCTACTAACACAGCATCCACCCATTCATTCATCTTGACAGCAGCACTTAGCTTCAATTCATTACTCTTCTCCTTCCACCTCACAGACGGTTTCAACGTTTTCAAACAGCCTTGCAGGAAAACCACTAGTTTTTAACTAACACCCAGCTGAGACAGACAGACAGACAGACAGACAGACAGACAGACATCCCCTCCCTGCTGCATACCTGAACCTCACCAGACAGTAGACCAGGGTTCGACCCATATGGGCCATATGGGTTTTTGAAGGCCGATATAGATACTGATATCTTTTGATTGAAGCTGCTGATTTGATTGAAGCTGATTGAAGCTGCTGGTCAGCAGCCTTGACCTTTCAAATCCATCCAGGATTCAGTGTTCCCCCAGAACTGTATTCTTGTTAGAGTGGATGAAGCCTCTGGAATAGCATTTACACCATGACAGGACAGTAAAACTCTCCATTGAAACCCATATAAATGAAATTCTTAGGTTGGTTAGCAGAGGTTTTACAGACTGGCACCCCTGAAGCTGAGTAAAATCATATCCTCACCTCCATCATATCGCCACTGACTGGCCGTTATCCGACTTTTATTAAAAGGCGACCTGATATAACCGCAAAATTACAGGATCCCATATTCCCATAAAGCACTTGGCGTTCACCTCGTACGCACGCATCGCCGTCGAACAGTAAAAACACCATCTGTTGAAAGCTGTGAAGTTTATTGTATTCTCACTAACGCTACAAGCGCCACGGGCCTACGGGCCTATGGGCCACCGTGGGAAGGCTTTACTGCAAACAGTAATTTGCACTGACATTGTGAACACACCCACCAAGATGTGCGTGTGTGTGTGTGAGAGAGACCAGTAGTCTTATTGAGTGTTTTATGGAAAACAATAATTTTGTGTGTGTGTGTGTATGCAGGGATGTACATATGTGTGTGTGTGTGTGTGTCCATGTTAAAACAGGTTAACAGGATGTCAACTCTCAGTAAATCAAATCAGGTTTTCAACAGGAAGCCAACTCTGTTTAGTGTTGCTCACTAAAGATGTGATTAACAATTTACAACAAATGACTAATGGCAAACTGTGTCATCAGTACTATTTAGACGGATAAATGATACTACTACTACTACTAATAATAATAATACTAATAATAAATAATATTTTGTTACAGGACTCTTCTTTACAAAATGACAAAGTGCTATGAACCAAACAAACGTATTAACAGACTTTATATAAGCTGTAATAGTGAAGGGAAGATGTGCACGTCTGGATCCATTAAGAAACTGAATGTAATGGCAATATTTTCATTACAATACAAATATACATATACATATATATATATATACATATATATATATATATATAAACCATGAGAGGCTCTACAAACCATAATAACATTGTAGGCTTGAAGTCTTCTTAAGCTAGTTTACATATTGTAACAGCATCTGGTCACTTCTAATTGCAATACAGTACAACAGTAGAGTCAACAGTTGAGCCAACAGTTGAGTCAACAGTAGAGTCAACAGTAGAGTCAACATTAGTGCATCCGATAAGCAGCAGTTGCCTAGTAATGGTCACAGCGGTAGTACATCCAGCCAGGACCAGGACCTTCAGATGATACCTGGCTAGTAGAGTAGATCAACTAGATCCTGCCAGTGGGTCAGTAAGAGTAGTACAGTAACCGCTGTGGTCAAAGTCCTCCTCACATGACCTCGACATGAGTCACCATCAGATAATACTGACTGAGACGAGCCTTGAACCGCGGCTGCAGCGTTTCACAGCCAGGATCCTAAAATGGAGTTGAATGAAGTTCTCTTCACACAGGAAATTCAACAAAACGAGCCTCAGCCGGCCGCATGAGTAGCCGGTCTGGAACTTTCCACAATATAAAAGACACCAAAAAAGGGCAACTGGCATTTCAACATGGAAGGAAGGTTGACCGAGACCACGTGCTCTCCCTCCTTCACATCCATCCAGCTCCACACAGTCCCACCTGCTGGGTTCAAACGCCTTGCTTACTGTAGAGCACCTCCTATTCACCTTCCCTTTCCGATCTGGGATTCGAACCAGCGACCTTCCAATGAGAGGGCCACTTCTCTCACCTCTCCACCTCTCAAACCTCTCAAATTTCAACTACTGAGAGGTTACACCCAACGCAGACTAAAACAACAAATCAACAGCAAAGATGAAACTGATGAAGATAAAGGAGAGAATGGAGTCAAAAAAAAAACAGAAGAGGAGGAATAAAGGAGGGGGGTGGCGGTAGGGGTTGATGATGTCGTCGAATCCTCACGGCGCAACGGGCAGTCCGCCACGCCGCCCACGGTGACCACCACGCCACGCGCTCACACACTCACACACTCACACCATCAGCAGTAACATCAGCAGCATCACCGTGACATCATGCAATATACAAATATGACACGTAACATCGAGCGTCCAGTAGGAGGCTGATGACACACCGTATTAGGATCGCACCTGTTATGACCTGTTTTCATTCCTTGAAGGACAACAGGAATTTATTTGAGGATTTCGAAAAGGTAGCATCCAATCCCATACAGTGTGTTATCAGAAGATAGATAGATAGATAGACAGATAGATAGATAGATAGATGGATTGACTCACAAGATCTCGTCGTTCTGAAACTCCAGGATGCCGTGACTGTCTTCGAAGTCCTCCCCGCCGCCTCGTGCCGACCCCTCCACCGTCTTGTACGGCAGCATGACCGTGCCGCGGGCCCCCGACGTTCTCAGCACCTTCACCTCCATGGTGCCGACGCTCTCGCTCACGTGGCTCACGGGCTCCTCAAACGTAAAGATACCGGCGTGGTCGTCGTCGAAGATGGTGACGGTCGCCGTGGAGGGCAGGCCGAGGCAGGCCACCGAGTCCACGTGATTGGCCGACTCGCCGTCCTCGGGCTCCTCGCCTTCCGACGACAGCACCATGACGTTGGAGAGGTGGATCAGGAAGTTCTCGTCCTCCTCGAAGATGTCGTCGTCGATGATGCCCACGCGGATCTCTTTCACCGTCTCGCCGGGCTTGAAAATCACCACGCCCTCGGTGAACTCGTAGTCCGAGCCGGCGTTGGCCGTGCCGTCCTCCGTCCGGAAGTCCACGGAAACCGTCTTGCCCACGTCGCCGCCGCGGCGCACCACGTTCACCGCCACCGTGCCGCAGTTCTCCAGGCACTGGTAGGACCCGGGGTCGAAGTAGATCTTGGAGATGGGGTCGTTGTCGCCGCCGTCGGAGCGGACCTCGTGCATGCTGACGGCCTTTCGCGCCTGGTCGGCCGCGTGTTTCTTCAGGATGTTGCCGGCGCCCGTCATCAGCCGGGTGGCCTGGCAACGGTAGAAAGCCCGGCTCTTCTGCTGCTGGCTCAGGACGTGGTAGTTGGCGAGTTCAATGAGTTGCTCCACCTGATAATGGAAAACACACACACACACACACACACACACAGAAACATGCACACAAAACAGTGTTAAAGCAGTACCTGGTAGTTAGCCAGTGTGATTAGTTGAGCTGGCAGTTGTTGTTGTTGTTGACCGACATCTGAGTAAGGAAACTAAACAACTGACACTCTCCCTTCTATCAACCACTGGTGAAGTGTCCTCAGGCTGACAATAGACGGTGCTTGAGTAAATAGAAAATGTCTTCTTAATCAACTTGTCTGCTTAAATACGAGGTTGTTCTGAGTGAGCTCGTCTGGGTGAACCAAGTGTTTTCATTCAACTTGTCCGTTTAAATAAAAAGTCAGCGGCAACTGAAGGACAGCATTCTGACAATGAGCCGCGCTGGTAACATGAAACACAATGAGAATACTATCGTCAATGTGCAGGTTTCAATGGAGAACATGAATGGGGTTGTCCAAGGCTTTGTGAGCTGGACATGATCTACCACGTGATCAAGGTGCAGCTTGGAGAAATCATCAATACAAAACTTTCTCTATACATTTATCCAAACATGAGTGAAGAACAGCTCGTGTACAGAGATACTTTTCCCAGAAACAAGGGTTAATTGTAAACTCGATGTGGATATCCATGTAGAGACAACAACAAAAAAATCAATTTTAGCAGAGCCTCTCACCCATGAGAGTAGAGTTGCCATTTTAGCGGCTTCTCTTTCCGCTTCTGATTTCCAATATCCTTTTTAGTGTTAAACCGAGTCCAAACAATAAGAGGAGCACTGAGGAGAACGAAATGCTGTACTTGATGCCTGTGCTGTCTTTTTTGGTGCATAGGTCCGCATTGATACAGCTTTAGTAAGGCAGGAAGGATGGGAGGCTTCTTATGCACGATAAGCTGTATGTAAGTCCATTTATTACAAAGCGCCAAGAGTTGTGCACTGGAGATTTTGAAGTTTAGGTGTAAAATGAACTGGTACGTCAAAACTTTCAAAAATGAAAGTTGAGACGATGCCTAGAGAGTCATCCATAGCTACTAACTCCACTGTTTTGTGAAGCTGGGACCTAAATATCTCCCTGAGATCAGTTTGAAACTGTTCCCAAAGATGTTTTAATATGAATTTGTATCATAGCGTATCACATTGACGAGTTGACGCTGAACCTGCACGTCATGTGAATCCAAGGTGTTGGACTGGACTGCCTCCTGCACGCCGCCGCCCGTCAAACGCCTGCTGGGTTTTGAAAGTGTGAGGCTCATCAAGCCGTGAGCAGACCACAGAAGACCATCCTTGTCTCATGGTGGAAATAGAAACAGTTTAAATGTGTTGGACAAGGAACACGACACTTCCACGTCCATTCTGTATATTATGTATAACATCCTCATGTCCAACACAGGACGCTCACTACACTTCCCTCTGCACATGCAACCATATTATATGAACCGCTGCTGGAACACACAGGGCTACAGAATGGTGGATGATGTGTAGTCCACTGTTGGATCCTCTTGTCTCTGTTATCAATAGTTATCAATATGTCTCTGCACCAATGCAACCAAGACATAATTCCTGCTTGGCGCTCAAAATGATCCTTCAGCCGCCTTCTGGTTTGGTGTACAGTACGGTCGGTCAGCCACTCTCCAGCCAATCAAATCTTTAACAGCGTTCTTATTGGTTAACAATCCAATTTTCCCACTAATATGTACGAGGAAAGAAGAAAGAGTAAACAAAAATAGTGGGAACATAGATAGATAGACACTTTATTGACCTCTAGAGTGGAGATCGGAGGGTCTGTATTTTCCTCTGCAGTTTTTGCCTTTTAAAAAGTGAATCATGGTGCTAAGCTGGTGGGTTGTGATGATGCCTTGGCTGCATTCATGATTACCATCATCACCGTGATAATGAAGATAAATACAGAGCGTCATCTCCTGCTCGTTATTTCTTCATTTCATTTCTCGTACAAGACGGGGGAAAAAACACGCTAAAAATGGCAACAGCATGTTTTTTTTAGGTTTTGCCGTTGCCTCGTTCCTGTTGACCTTGTACCACGTGTCTCAGTATGTCCTGGTTGTCAATTTAACTGTGGTGGTAAATCGTTTCCGTCCCAATGTCATGTTCTGAAACTCACTTAACCACCACTCAGTCAAGGCTTTCATTTTTATCTCCATTAGTGTCTTGGCCAGGTCTCTGTTTTCTGTCCAAAGTCCTCATAGTACTACTACCACTAGTCCTACCACTAGTGCCAGGTGATAATTTCAATGGTGCAAAAGTAGAATAGAGGCTTTGCAGTTGGATCACAAATTTCTTGGCAATCACATCTGGCGCCATCATGGAGGATTGTCTGTATGCACTAAATATAAAACAACCAGGCTAGAAAAAGAGACATATATGAAAATGATCGTTGTGGTTTTCTAAGTAATACTGGATATTCTGAGACGGTAGATTTGTTTGAGTTTGAGAAGAGTCAGCTCAGTTAACCTGAGTGTGGCTTTTTTTTTAGCTAGCTAACTAGCCAGATGATGCTAATGTTAACAAGCATCTACTAGCCACTAGTAACGCTAGCTTTTACTAGCTACGTTAGCTAGTGTGCTAATCAGATGTGTGTACAACAGCGATAGCTGACCAGATGAGTTAGCTAGCTAACAAGCTGCCATTATCTAAACAGAAAGTCGATCACATGTATCAGTGATGAAGTGATCGGTTCCCCAACCACCACTGCCTTACTTTCCACTGCCATATTTCAAACTACAGCTATTTGTTGTCATGTCCCCTTCACATAATGCTTTTGTGGTGGGGAAACCGAGTCCCCTCACTTTTCCTTCTCTCACATATTTTCATTTTAAGACTGAGACTTTACAAGCGACCAATAATGAGTTCAAGGGTCATATAACAGCACCAGACAATAGAATACCTGAAGTCCATGGAAAAGGCCCCATCCATCCTTTTTTAATAACGCAAATTCCCTTTTTACGTAACAAACATCGTAAACATCGGTATATTTCCAAAAGCAGAAATCTGTTTTGGCTTGCCCCCCTCCACTGGGAGGTCAGAGGTCAAGGTCAGCTACAGAGCAGCACACCTGCAGCTGGTGGGTGATTCAGTGTTATGCTAAAAAAACACTGCAGCAGGGCGGACACGAGGGCAGGGCGGTCATGAGGGCATGAACCCGAGGCTTCTGGGCTCAGTACGCCACCCTGGTGCCCCAATTAAATAGGACCACATCCACCTCTGTGTTTCATGGCTGACTAGCTGGCTACTTCCTCATGCTGCTCACCTCTTTGTCGGGGTGTTTCTGTTTGAGCTCCTTCAGGATCTTGGCCATGTCTCTCCTGGTCTCCTCCTCATCCAGATCCTTCTCATCCAGCTCCAAACCCAGCGGGCCGTCCAGGAAGTCCACACCATGAGAGTTCAGCATCTTCCCATCCATCTCAATGTCCACCTTAGAATGACAGAGAAAACAGTGTGTGTTCAGAACCATTGATATGGAGGCGTAGCAGCGTAACCACGGCTGGCGTAATCATGGAGGTCCATTGGAGAGTTTGGCTGGACACAAATAACGGCTAAATATCAAACACCCAGACTAAGAGAAGTCTAAAACGAATTGTTTTGGCGTGTTTGTAGGTACATTCAGTAACATTATAAGTAAAAGTGACTGACAAGATTTACAAATTTAGCTTACTGTCAAGCACGGTTACTGTGACTCAGTAAACTGTCTTGTCTTTAGCCCTAGTCTCTACTCCAAAACACAAACAACTAGCTGGAGAAGAGTCAGCTCAGTTAACCCGAACAAACTGTTAGCTAGCTAACTAGCCAGCAGGCTAATTTACTGCATGCTAACAGGGCAATACTAGACACTGCTAACGCTAGCTTCTACTAGATACGTTAGCTAGTGTGCTAACCAGATGTGTTAACAACAAGATAGCTGACCAGATTCTATGGTTAGCTAGCTAACAAGCTACATGATCTAAACACTAAATCAATCAGATGTATCAGTGATGAAATGATCAGTTCAGTAGAAACAGACAGAAATTAACCATGAAGATTGAATTCTACTGAGATGGAACATGTTTATAAAGTCATATGTTCTCTGTTCATTCATAATACATTGACTTCATCTTTTCCGGTAAAATATAAAAGTGAAAATCATTTCACTGCTAACTTTTGGCATTGTATTCACATTGCAATTAACCTTCTTGTCTTCTGCTCCATCTCACTGTTCCTCTTATGATTAATGTCACTGACAGGTTTGGTATCAATTTATCACCATTTTTTCCTTCAAATAAATTTTTATTAATGAAATGTCATTTAGCCCTTATGGAAATAGCGAATACCCTTTGCAATTTACAACTTTGCCATCTTTGCCACCTTTCCTTACAGTGACATTTCACCAATCCAGAGGGTAAATTGAAACTGCTATTCAGGGACTGCTGGTGGGAGTGTTGATTCTTAGTAGTATTATCCATAAAGTCCCTTTAAAAGAAATAAATATATATTTTTTAAATTTAGAAGAACAGACACGCTCTAATTGATTGAGTGGTGAATGAGTTCACCCCAAACCTCAATAGTGATAATTAAATTACATTTGTGTAGTGATTGCCACAGGATATCACAAAGGGCATCGGAGTAGTCAAACACAGGAAATTAAAAAATGACAGTGTCTGTGTACGTCTGTGTTTGTGTGTGTGTAGTGTGTAGTACAAGCGTATTAATATGCCTCCTGGTATGAGTATAACTTGGCAGACTTCCATTCAGTAAAACAGATAATTGTTTCAGATACACATTACCCATGAACCCACTTCCTCCTACATAACAGCTCCTTATCTGTTCCTTTTCTCTTTTTTTCTGGACGAGGACAGCCTAATTAATTTCTAGCGGTCGACTACTCTCTAACTATTATGCCTTTGAAAAAGAGAGCGCTTCCAGCAGGACTATTAGATTCTTTATGAAGCACTAATGACAGACTTTTTGCTCAGGAAACACTTCTGAGATTCCACCCTTTGAGGATCCACATTAAAAGTGCCCTGCTAATAACACAATCTTCATCTTCATCATCATTATCGTCTTTGACATCATCATCCGTGACATTCATCGTGATTTCAGGTGGATGGATGAGTGGTGGATGAGTGGGTGGCATTTATCTTGTTGGCACAAAATATCTTGTGCATGTTGAAATGATGAATCTGTTTTTCAGCTGAAAGTCAATACAGTTAAACCAGATTGAATAGTATGAGAATTCAGGAATACTAGTAGACATTGGTACTAGTAGTAGTAGTGGTAGTAGTAGGAGTAGGACTAGGAGTGATGGTGGAGGTGTTAATAGTAGTAGAAGTAACAGTAATGGCAGTAATAGTATCTGTTTTTGTTGTAATAATGGTTGTAGTAGAAGTAGTGGTAATAGTACTAGTCGTGGTAGTAGTAGTAGTGGTGATAGTAGTAGTAACAGTAATGGTAGTAGTATCTGTTGTAGTAGTACTAGTAGTAGTAGTAGTAGCAGAACTGGTGCTGGTAATAATAGTCGTGGTGGTGGTGGTAGTAGTAGTAGTAGTAGTAGTAGTGGTGGTAATAGCAGTGGTAGTTGTTTAATAGTGGTAGTAGTACTAGCAGTATTTCCTCTGGCTATACCTTGGAAGGAAGTGGACGATCGCCCTCGGTCTCGATGATCATGCCGCGCTGCTTGCCGGCCCGGTAGCGCTTGTAGACGTACTTGTAGAAGAGCAGGCGCCGGTCGGCTATCCAGGCAAACAGCACACAGATGGGGAAGAAGAAGAGCGTGAGAAGCCCCTCCCACACCTGCACCACGCCGGGCGAGATCACCGCCAGGATCAGGTAGAGCCAAATGTAGGCGAAGATACTCCAGGTGGCCGTGACGAAGAAGACGCGGAGGTGCTTGACCTTCCTGGTCTCGCCGTCGGGCACGACGTACACGCAGAGCCCGATGATGACGAACATGTTGAAGGCCGCCGAGCCCACGATGGTAGACGGGCCCAGCGTGCCGGCGTGGAACCCGTGACCCACGACCTCGATGACGGAGAGCAGGATCTCAGGCGCCGAAGAGCCCAGCGCCATGAGGGTGAGGTTGGAGACGGTCTCGTTCCAGATGCGGACGGTGGTGGTGATGGTTTCCCCGTTGGGTTTCTTGATGGTGATCTCCTTTTCCTGCGAGGTGATGACCTCGATGGACGCCATGAAGCGGTCGGCGACGATCGACACGCCGAGGAACATGTAGACCAGAGCCACGAAGTAAACCGTCGCCCGGGCAACCTTGTCGCCGAAGGACGGGTTCTGGGGCTCCCACACGGGGAGGATCACCCCGCTGGAGCATTTCTCCTGCCTCGCTGCAAGTGCTGTGATTGGTGGACACGGCGGAAACGGAGCCGTCCACGCTCGGCTCAGGGGAGGTGCCGGCCGACGAGGGGTGGAGCTTGAGGAGGAGAATCGCCGTGACGACTGCTAGCCTCAGGGCAGGGGACAGGAGGGGGGAGCGATCCCAGCGGCCCATGTTGACGTGGCGAACAGTATTATGGGGTGGCGATTGATGGAGATGCTGAACCTGGAGAGAGAGAGAGAGAGAGAGAGAGGGGTTAAAATAATCCAAAAATAGAGTCCAACCTCAGTGATCTGAACCTCTTGGCAATAAGGGTTGGTCGAACTAGTGACAGTTATTATTTCTTTAGTATTACATCATTTTAGCACTTTTGTGAAACAATTTTTCTTTGTTTTTGTCAATTTTACAATTTGTAACAAAAAATTAGCTTGTACTGGTCTTTATTTTATTTCTTAGATTGCTCATAAATGCTCAAATAAAACAGGCAATGAGAAAAGAAATGTTAGGATGAGAGAAGAGAGACTTAAAGATGTAAGCAAGTATTTTAATGGAACAGATCTTTCTCTAAACTGAATTGTGATATCTGAAGCTTGGTGTTGGAGTTGCTTTACTTTGAAGTAAACAATGAAGTAACAAAAAGTCTAATCTCAATCTATCAATAAAGAGCTGGCACTGTAATCTAACCTCTATAGGCTTATCATCAGTCCGGGTGGTTACTGAAACACTGCATTCACACTTCCAGGTGCGAACAACTCGAAGTGAGACGTTTGCTGAGCTCTAAAACACGGGAAATCAAAACAACCACACCAAAGACAAACTCCGCTCTGCGCTGCACATTTCCAGGAAGTGGCGTTAGAAACCTGCCGGCCTCAGTCCTGCTGCAGAGCCGGCCCACTGGTTGTTTTAAATGCATCCCCCCAGCGTGACCTTGGGAAAACATGTTGGCCACTTCTTGCTGCTGCTTGTAAAGTCAGCTGCTCTGTCAGCCAACCAGCCTTCATTTGGTGGTACTGTTGTAAAGATCTGAATCTGACTCGGGATGTACGAGTCACTGTGACACGACAAAAAAACAACGTCAAGATTAAAGGACTAGTTCACCCCATAAATGAGAGTCCAGTCATTATCTACTCACCCCGTGTCATTTGAAACTGAAGTTCAAACACACAGCGAGTTCGCCCCAGTGGGTCGATCTGAGCCTCCTGACAAACTATTGAAGTTAAGAGTGTTTTTACAGCGTTGTATTGCTCCAAACAGCTTGGGCAGCATGGTGTTTTTTCCGTGACCAAGTGGTTTTCTAGCCAAACGATTGCGCTATGGGTCCAAAAGTGGAGGAAACTTGGCTACTGTAGGGTACTACTGGACTTTTGGACCCACAGTGCAATTTTTTAGCTACACAACATGGGGGTGAGTACACAATGACTGGGGTGAACTGTTCCTTTAAGGAAATGGGAAATGTGTAAGAGATACCCCAAACACCTGTTATACTGCAATTACAAATCAATAATTCAGTTTCCTTATTATTGGGTAAACACACACGCACACACACACACACACACACACACACACACGCTGAATCAACCATGTGGAACACTGTTTGTTGAGGACACATTTAATGAAATAATTGGCAGATATTACGGGCTAATTGCAAATGATGGGTTCGTTTTCCACCAGAACAATCCATACCCAATTAGTATGGATCGTAGACACACGCATGATGGCTGTGTGAGTTTATGTGCATGAAAGTGTGTGTGTGTGTGTGTGTGTGTCTGTAAGGGAAGACAGTAGGTATAACAGACCGAGGGAAGGGGGTAGTTTCTGAAACCCTCGTATCCTCCCTTGAGGTTTAAGGGATGAAGAAGGGAAAATAAAAACAGTGATTCTAATGCTGCTGCATAACGTTGGACCAATCAGGAATGAAACCACGTCCTGTCAGGATCCCGATTCCCCCCTTAGATACGCTTTCAAACTGCGTCTACTTCTACTTCAGTTATTGACTTCCTAAATTTCCCAGAATGCCCCAGAGAAAGGACATGAAAGAGTGAGAGTATGTCCAGTCAAGAAACAGCGAGAGTCACGCCCCTTACCCAGAACACAACGTCTTGTGGCTGCATTGCATTCTGGTCTATTGAGGCTACTGTCGGTGGAGAAAGTACAATGGATTTCTCCCTGTATGACTGTTGAGTGGAGAAAGAGCCCCTTGCTGTTTGAGGGACCGACGCCAAAACCTGCTATTGAACGCTTTTCTGGAAATATCTCAAGGTGATGTCACATCATCTCCTTTCGGCCAGCTATAGTACGTATACGCAAACAACAAAATGAGCCCAAGAATACAAGACACACCAATCACTGTTTTGTAGATTTTTCCTTGAACTCTAACACCAGCCCAGGTGTCACAGTCTCAACTAGAAAATCATCCTAGGAAGAAGCAACACTACATGAGATGACAGACGTGAGGTTTTTCCTACAATTGATAATCGTAGAATTTGACAATAAGTAAACATTTCATTTTGAATGTCACTGTAACTGCAAATAGTCAAGATGTTGATATAATATTGGATGTTGATGTTGATAATATAACACATGACCCTCAACCCGTTCTTCATTCCCCTCTCATATCAGCTCTAGACCAATTACACTGTCTAAAGTCATGTGTGTAAGTATGTATGTATGTGTGTGTGTATGGTGTTTACTTTATGTGGGATATTAGAAATAAAGATCTAAGATGCAAAAAATAATTTTGTTTCTGAAATCATTAAAACCAACAATTGTGGTTCATCATAATAATGAGTTCAATAGCAGAATAACTGGCTTCATCATTTTCTCCCTGATGATGCAACAGTGGAGCTTCCAGAGACGTGAAGCAGGACGGCTGTCAGGCTGCAGAGCTCCTGTCATCACATCCTGGACGTTTAGAGCCCAGACGTTTTTATTTAAAGCTACATAAACATTGTTGAATTTGTTTTCCCTGCGGAAACAATCGATGTGTGAGTAGTGTTAATTTTAGACTATATAGTGTGTGTGTGTGTGTGTGTAGAAGATCATCTCACAAAGAGAGCAGGAACTGTTAACATGGTGCAATATTCATCACAATGCGCTTCACGTGCACTCCAGCTCCTGTACGTCTGTGTGTGTGTTATTTGTGTGTTATTTGTGTGTGTGTGTGTGTGTGTGTTATTTGTGTGTGTGTGTGTGCGTGCCTGCAGCCCCTAACCTGGCCTTGTCGCATCCTGTTGATAGAGCTGGTTTCCAGCTAGTTTCCAGCTAAATCTGATTCTCATTGTGCGATATAAAAGTGTGTGTGTAGAGATCAAACCTCCATCTGTGAAGCTAAACTTAAATATTTGGCTAAAACGATCCGTGTGTGTGTGGACTCGGAGCGCTCGACTGCTGCCTCGGTGTGTACTCAGAGTGCGCTCAGCTGTGGCTTGAGGTTCTTTGCTCAGATTTTAAGAAAATCGATGCCAAACGAAATTGCACGTCCACTTCATTAAACTTAAATTCAATAAGCTCATAACCAAACGTTTTCCTCCGAGCTAACACGATCCAGGACCCGTCCGGCGGCTCCCCGGCCTTCTCATGTGGTCGCGCGAGGCTTTGGGTGGCATTTCCAAGTGATAAATAATTCAGCGTGCTTTTGGGATTTGGTTGTTTCACTTACGTATGCTATTTTATTTTAACAGTCTGACGGATAAAGACTACCTTCTGTATACTGCAGGCCGGTGGAGTTCAAAGTTTGGTTGGCAATCCACAGAAAACTTGGAAAATAGTTTACATTTTGGTGTAATGTCATGTACTAGTTAGCAGTTCAGAAAAAGGAAAACCGTTGCAGAAGGTTGGGTGGAATTAAATCACTGAATTAGATTAGATGAAACTCCTAATTGTCCCTCTGGGTAAAACTGGGCCAGTATGAGCTACATCAAAGAATAGGACATGGGTAAAAATAGAGCCAACGTGTGATAAATGAATCCACTGCAAAACAACGTGCAAATTAAAAAGGAATGTGTGAATGGAAATGTACACAAGCGATGGATTCCAGCTGACAGGATGTGCCACACAGCAGCAGCAGCGGTAGCATCCTGCAACGAGGAAGGTCTGAATAGGACCCACTTCATTTTTTAACCTTTATTTATCCTGGGACCTTTCAGCATGTTCATACAGCGACCACAGTCCGAAAGGTCACGGGGTGTGATCCCCACGGCGGTCATACATCAGGTGTCAAATCGTCCCACATTTTAAGACACGCTGGATGAAAGCATCATCTGAAATGTAAAATGTGACTTATGCTCATTGGTTCCCCCGCCCTGCTGGTGACATCAGCACCAGGATGTCTTTATATCCAAGAGAAAACCCAATTAGAGAGTCCCATTCACACGGAGACTCACACTTGAAAGGAAGTGGGACCAGCTGGAGTCTAATTGATTCGCTGAGGGAGGGAATCACCTTTAATGTATTTCATCCAGCCGACCTGCTGGGGTTGGAGGTATTACACCCCGAAAAAAGGAGTCTGGATAGTCTTAATAGATGGAAAGGAAAGCTTGGAGAGGTAAAAATACATGACATAAAATACATTTCATCTAAGACTGGCATAGTTTATAGATAGGAACTAAAACTCGTGAGTTTAAGCCTCCACAAACTGAATTTACTCTTTCTCCATGCTGGTTTTCAGCGATGTCTTGCTGCACTTTCATACAGTTAGACACATTTCCACCTGCCCAGTACAACCCAGGCTTCTACTGCTGGAGAACCACCAAGATCATCTCTTGTGTCTCTAGGTAGATTTCTCTGGTAGAAATGCCTGTAGGCAACTAGCATCATCTAACGTGAGAAGATAGAGCTTTTAGGGGAAGCTGACCAACGGGACAATTTCCCAAAAAGGCGATGTTTGTAAGAGCATCTCTCATCGAACTGAATAAATGATGAAAAGGAAGTGAATCCTGTGCAGGTTTTAACTGATTTTCTATTAGTGCTACAGAACCAGAACCAGAAGTTTTCTGTTTTTCACTCTTCGCCAGCTTGTTTAAAATTCACACTCACGGACGCAAATCCCTGTTAAAGCTTGTTTATGCAGCAATTAAGATCACTTTACAATGCATCAAGAAATTATGCTCCGGATGACTACGGCTAATTAGCCGTTCTGTTTGTACAACTGTTTCGCTGCAAGCATGCGAGAGCAGCCATGGAAGTTGTGCGTCGGCAAACCACATCCTACGGGAATAACTGATCGTTGCTTCTGTTCCCCTTCCACAGGAGAACCATCAGAGGCTATTTGGTGGAGAAATAAACAAAACCCTGATGTCTGGGCTGGTATCGGCACTAAAGCCCTTGGTATCAAGGCAACGCGACTATTCACCCGATTCACACTCAACCCTTTTGTTTATGTTGTTAACACAGGAAAGGCCAAGCCGCCTGCTGTTTGGGTTTTAGCACTGAAATATCTCCTCTTCCATAATGGCCTCCATGACTTCCAAACCAGTACTGTTCTAGTTTTAAATCCTGCAAGGAAATAACCATTATAACTAGTGACCTGGTGTAATTAAACAGTAATAACTAGTGATGTAGTGGTAATTAAACAGTAATGACTAGTGACATCGTGGTAATTAAATAGTTATAACTAGTGACCTGGTGTAATTAAACAGTAATGACTAGTGACGGTGTGGTAATTAAATAGTTATGACTAGTGACATAGTGGTAATTAAATAGTTATGACTAGTGACGTAGTGGTAATTAAATAGTAATGACTAGTGACGGTGTGGTAATTAAATAGTTATGACTAGTGACATAGTGGTAATTAAATAGTAATGACTAGTGACAGTGTGGTAATTAAATAGTTATGACTAGTGACGGTGTGGTAATTAAACAGTAATAACTAGTGATGTGGTAATTAAATAGTTATGACTAGTGACGGTGTGGTAATTAAATAGTTATGACTAGTGACGTAGTGGTAATTAAATAGTAATGACTAGTGACGGTGTGGTAATTAAATAGTTATGACTAGTGACGTAGTGGTAATTAAATAGTAATGACTAGTGACAGTGTGGTAATTAAATAGTTATGACTAGTGACGGTGTGGTAATTAAACAGTAATAACTAGTGATGTGGTAATTAAATAGTTATGACTAGTGACGGTGTGGTAATTAAATAGTTATGACTAGTGACGTAGTGGTAATTAAATAGTAATGACTAGTGACGTAGTGGTAATTAAATAGTAATGACTAGTGACGGTGTGGTAATTAAATAGTTATGACTAGTGATGTAGTGGTAATTAAATAGTAATGACTAGTGACGGTGTGGTAATTAAATAGTTATGACTAGTGACGTAGTGGTAATTAAATAGTAATGACTAGTGACAGTGTGGTAATTAAATAGTAATGACTAGTGACGGTGTGGTAATTAAACAGTAATAACTAGTGACGTGGTAATTAAACAGTAATGACTAGTGAGCTAATGTAATTACATAGTAATAACTAGTGACGTAGTGGTAATTACATAGTTATGACTAGTGACGTAGTGGTAATTAAATAGTTATGACTAGTGACATAGTGGTAATTAAATAGTTATGACTAGTGACGTAGTGGTAATTAAATAGTTATAACTAGTGACGTGGTAATTAAATAGTTATGACTAGTGACGTAGTGGTAATTAAATAGTTATAACTAGTGACGTGGTAATTAAATAGTTATGACTAGTGACGTAGTGGTAATTAAAAAGTAATAACTAGTGAGGTAATGTAATTACATAGTAATAACTAGTGAGGTTATGTAATTACATAGTAATAACTAGTAAGGTAGTCTAATGAAATAGTAATAACTAGTGACGTAGCGGTAATTAAACAGTAATGACTAGTGACGTAGCATAATTAAACAGTAATAACTAGTGACGTAGCCGTAATTAAACAGTAATAACTAGTGACGTAGCATAATTAAACAGTAATAACTAGTGACGTAGCGGTAATTAAACAGTAATAACTAGTGACGTGGCATAATTAAACAGTAATAACTAGTGACGTAGCGATAATTAAACAGTAATAACTAGTGACGTAGCAGTAATTAAACAATAATAACTAGTGACATAGCGGTAATTAAATTAATAACTAGTAATGTAGTGGTAATTAAATAGTAATAACTAGTGACGTAGCGGTAATTAAACAGTAATGACTAGTGATGTAGTGGTAATTAAATAGTAATAACTAGTGATGTAATGTAATTAAAAGTGGGTGAACTATGACCTCCAGTCATTCATCATATGGAAAACAACCACCAATATCAATAAAAATCAGTGATACTTTGAGAGGAGCGTTCATTTTTGTTGATTAAAAAAACGACCTTTGATACTAATTACTTAACGTGTACAATGAAATTAGGTCAGAAAGATTTGTCAGGCTAAACTCTATTCTGGTTATTATGGCTTGACCCCTAAAATCCAATTAAGTTTCTCGTGTTACTGGGGTGACGAGACATCGTATGTCACGAGCAAGGCAACAACGGTCACGGGACTCAAACCTGTAACATCAACAGTACATAGGAAAATGCCTTAGCCCTACGGTCTGAGGAGAAGCTTGTCCGTGGCACATTTTCCTCCCGACAGGACGAGAAGCGATGAAAAATTTAAAGCAGCGAGAGAGAGAATGGAAGAAATTGCGGAAAAGAAAGACAGAGAGGGGGAAGGAGAGAGAGATTGAAAAGGAGAGGGATGTAGAGAGAGAGAGAGAGAGAGGGAGAGAGAGAGAGAGAGAGAGAGAGTAGGAAAGGGGAGGAAAGTGGTGAGAGGTTGCCCTGCTATCCTAATGTAATAAAACCAATGGGATATTATACAGTGTGTGTATATGAGCGCGACAATATGAGCCCACACACACACACACACACACACACACACACACTCACACAGTAACACTCACACTAGGCCCTGCAAACAAGATTAATGGTCTGCGTTTACCTTCATGATAATGACGCTTGGCTCTTTTAGCCCAGATCTGCCTGGTGGCCGATCCTGCAGCCAAGATGTCTTGTCATATTATTACACTAACAGTAGAGGACATGATCGCATCAGGCCGGTAGACAGTAGACGAGGCTATTTCCTACTGTCTGTCTGCCTGTCTGCAGTGTTTACATGTCTGTCTCTCCGGGATGTGATGAGGGAGAAAGCAGGGGAGCAATAATCTACTGCTGGAAATGAATGGGAGTTGTGTGACTGAGAGAATAAACCCTGGAAAACCACATGAATCGCATGAATCACATGAATCGCATGAATCGCATGAATCGCATGAATCACATCCGTTTAATTGAGAAAAAAGAACCAACCAATGTCAGGAAATGCTGAAATCTGCTGTAATGTAAAGCCTCCCTGTCTGTCCATCCACAGATAATCAACCAACACGAAGAAGGAATGTTCATGTACATGTCACACTAGTATTTACTACGACATACTACGGCCCTACTGTCCTACTCTATACTATACATGTACAAGTATATAACATACATAACCCATTTTGATTCATCCATATTTTATCACTGGCCATGGGGGGGGTTGTAATGCCTGTATGATCTCATATATACACTATACTATACTATACTATACTATACTGTATCAAAACATACTATACGATATCATACTATGCTATAGTATAATATATCATACTAGACCATATTATACTATACTATACTATACTATATCAAACTATACTATACTATATCAAACTATACTATATCATATCATATCATGTCATATTATACTATATCAAACTATACTATACACCATACTATACTATATACACCCTATATACTATACTATACTATACTATACTATACGATACTATACCATACCATACTATACCACTGACACTATAGCACTATACTCTCCTCCTTAGCTCAGCTGAATGTGTGAACCCAGCTACAGATCACCAGTCTGTTTGCTGGTATCAATATCCATCTATTGATTCTACTGACTAGGATCTATACTATGAATCGACCTGATGGGGACAGATGGGTCCTCTGGCGAAAAAAACAATTAATGCCTTTCTGAAATGATAATTGATTGTTGTACATAGTGCTTAGTGTGATGGCTTATTATGGAGATAGTTTTATTTACCACTTCATCACTGGTTACATGTGAATGTAGATAATGCGCAGCTCTGGTTGGCTTCTGTGTTTGACCGCTACAGTGATTTCTTAATAGTATCTACAGTTCATTTTGCGACATTCTGCTTTGTCAACGTATGAAATCTCCAGCATGTCGATAAAGCAGCGAGGAATTAAACTGCATTGACTGGCTCCATGGTACCTGCCTTCCCCCTGACACATAAATCTACGGTATCGAGCCCCGCAGGGCAGCCGCGTCCTCCTGCCTCCTCTTATGTCATGTGTGTCTGAGGCATTGCCATTTTTGCATTTCCCCTCTCATAATACTGTCCTAACAAAACACACAAAAGGTAAAATGATCCCTGATCTCCAGATTCCTGGTAAAAGACTAAAGATCCACCGGATCCCGTTCCCTCCATGTGAGAAACAAGGCTACCCCAGAATCAACCCCAGCCCAACTCAACCGCTGGGCTCAAATCCCTCCTACGGCAGCCCTGCTCTGATGTGCGAAATGCCCTAACAGACTCTAATGAACGTACGGATTTGGCGCAATGCACGAAAGCCCTGCAGAATTGCGCAAATGTGGCTCCGATGCGCTTTTACACTGCCAGACCTCTCATCTTCTGCAAGGATCGTTAATAATACGGGAACAATGTTATTTCCCCTGCCTGCGGTGCGCATGTTTCTCACCAAACTTCCACATGGAGATATTATAACGGCGCAAGCGTGGTTATCTAGACGTGCCCTGCATCCGCAATTGTTATTCCTCTAGAAATAAGCGAGGCGGGCGGCCGGGCTTAAAACAGGCAAGGAAGGGAAAGGGAAGGAAGGAGGGAGGGAGGGGAGGAAATGAAATCCAGCCCTTGAAGCCAAGAGAACCAGACTCTGGAGTCTGAAACCGGGTGCTCCGTTTAATGAAAGACAAAATGACAAACATCTTCCGCCGCACCCAGTGATTTCTAAAGGAGCAGTCCCTCTCCACCCCTCCGGATCCCAGAGGTAAAAAAGGAAGCGCAGAGCGTGGGGGGGGCATCGTCCCCACATCGCATCCAAACCCCTCCGACGCATCGCGGGGCTATAAGTCTCCAACACGGGGCTCCGGGAGGCGACACTGCCCCCTCCTCCCCACGAAAAAACTTGCTTTACCAGACAGTACCGCCAACATGTTGTATTAGTGTTATCACCATCATCGGTATCATTCTTATCACAGCTGAAAACGCATCCAGAAAACTGCAGAAGCTCCTACCTTTTTATCCAGAGGGTGTCCACAATCCGGAGTATATCAGGCAGTAGTAAAAGCAGTACTAGTTCTAATAGTAGTAGTAGTAGTAGCAGTAGTAGTTCTAGTAGTAGTAGTGGTGGTAGTCGTAGCGGCTGTATCAGTAAGCCAGTAGGAATGGTAATGGAGACGCAGAGAGCTCTTATACGCCAACCAAGGCGCTGGATCCACCGGCCGAGACGCACAAAAGGAGGGGAGAGGAGTCCGGATTCCCATGCACTGGCAGTTTTTATTTGTTTCCGCCGTCTCTATTTTCTACTCCTTGTTTCCATTCACCGCGACCTGGTCGACCTGTATGATCGGATAACCGGAGCGGCGCTTCATCAGCAAACCCGCATTTGGTGGGACGAGGCGCGCAGCACAGGAGACTTCTTCCTCATTCTTCCCTTCCCTTTCCCCTCTCGCGCGTGTGTGTGTTTGTGTGTGTGAGCGAGAGAGCGAGAGAGAGACTGAGAGTGTGTGCGAGTGAGCGAGTGAGTGAGCGAGCGAGCGAGTCTCTCTCTTCTCCTGTTCTCTCACACACTGAGGATCAGCTCTAGCTCGCCCCCTCCTCCTTCCACTCTCACTCTCTCTGTGCGCGCGTGCGCGCGCGTTTCTTTCTTTCGCTCTATCGCTGTGTGTTTATCTCTCTCATTTATCGCAATGTGTGTGTGTGTGTGTTTCTCTCTCGTTGTGTGTGTGTACTTCTTTCTTGCTCTGTGTGTGTGTTCTTCCACTCTCTCTTACACACACACACACACATTATCTTTCTCATATATTTCTCTTTCGTGTGTGTGTGTGTGTGTTTCTTTGCTTTCTTTGCTTCTAGCTCTGTTTCTCCTCTCTCTCCCTCTCAGTTCAATTTGCTTTACTGGCATGAATGTTAACATTAACAACACTGCCAAAGCTTCAATTACAATAGGTTATCTGATAAACTACAGCTTGGTATTGTTATACTAACTAGTAATCCTCCCTTTTATCAGTGTGTGTGTGTGTGTGTGTGTGTGCGCGCGCGTGTGTGTGTGTGTGTGTGTGTTTAGTAGTGTATCTCAGCCCCCCTACACAGGAGGGAGTGGAGAGAAGATTCAGACACTCATTCATGTGTCTCTCTCTCTCAGACAGACAGGGAGAGAGAGACGCGCACACACACACACACACACACACACACAGAATACACACCTCTGTCAAGTCTTGCTGCCAAGCTGCTTGTCACAAGCAGTGATGGATTTCTTCCTCAAAAAAGTAATCCATTACTCATGGCAGTTACTCTTTTCAAAAGTAATCTTACTTAGTTGGTGATTGCGTCTTCTCTCACCTCCAACACTGCAGTAACTGAAGTACAGTAACTGAAGTACAGTAACTGAAGTAGTACTGTAAAGTAATGTAGTTTTTCTTACACCACTTGTTACTTTTCCATTACACCTCCACTCTCTCATCTTCAGACATCTGATACCTAGAGTACTTTAAGACTTGGCTCAGTAATCGATTACACTACACATTACATTACTTTTACATTACAGGCCCAAGGTTGTCGTTTGGTGTCCTCTATTACTTTAAACAGAACAATGACTAAAGAATGAGAAAAGTATTAAAATGACTTCAGTTGTCATCCTATTGTTATTGCCATTACTTTACTTTACTTTACTTTACTTTACTTTACTTTACTTTACTTATTCCTCCATGAGAGCAGTAATCTGTTACACGACTAGTCGGATTACGACTATGCTTTTCCACCCTGACAGGAATAAAACTTAATTTCATTCAATCAGGTATCTTCATCATCATCATCATCATCATCATCATCATCTGTCTTAATATGTGACATCAGTAACACGTCCCTGTTTCCACAGAGATCTGAGCGACGGAGAAAAATAGTTGAATTAAATCGTTATTGAATGTTTCCTGATTATGTTATTGCTGATTAAGCAGCAACATATAAAAATCTGATTTATATTGATTTATTGAGCAATCTAATCTCAAATAATGATCGCTGTCATGCCAATAAAACACATTTAAACATAATTGAATATAATTGAATTGAGAGAGAGAGAGAGAGGGAGAGAGGGAGAAAGAGAGAGAGGGGGTGTGTGGAGAGAGAGATGGAGAGAGAGACAGACAGGGGAGCTCTCTAGGTGTGTGTTTGACCCAGGGAGGTAAAAGCCTCAGTCTGTTCATTCATAATTCAGAGGATCGGCACCCCAGGGTGCCTCCATGGAGCGGAGCCTTTCTCACACCTGTCACTCAACCCATTCTGATGCTATAGCTGATCAGCTGTGAAGAGCTGTGTGGGAACCAACCAAAATCTACCGTACATACCGATAGAAGCAGAAGACACCATATCAAACGTCTCCCTAAAACACTTCAACACTAAAATCAGCTGCTGGTGTTCTTTGTTCTTTGGTTCATTTTATTGTTTGGTGTAGTTTTCTTCTTCTGTGGATAACTGGCCAATCATATTTCCAGTATTAAAATCAGGAAATGTTTCATTGATCTAAAACATCAACGGTAACCGTCAGGTTTTGGTGTCAGCCAATCAGAATCAAAGAGCAAGGGCTTCTTTCTAGACCGACGATCAACAATCATACAGGAGAAATCCATCAGAGGAGAGAGAGAGACCAATTTCTCCACCGACAGGAGATAGACCAGAATGCAATGCAGTAGCCGAGATAGACCAAAATGCAATGCAGTAGCAAGATAGACCAGAATGCAATGTAGTAGCAAGATAGACCAGAATGCAATGCAGTAGCTGAGATAGATCAGAATGCAATGCAGTAGCTGAGATAGACCAGAATGCAATGCAGTAGCAAGATAGACCAGAATGCAATGCAGTAGATGAGATAGACCAGAATGCAACTTTCATTTTGGCACCAAAACACACATCATCATATGAATCTATTGAATATCAACATTGTTGGGTTTATTTCCCAGAAGCTTTACATCCATTTTGAAAGCTTTGCTACTTGAAATCCATCATTAGGGACTTGAACATACGATTAAGATGACCCACACATTTAACACAACATCGTAATGGGTTTTGCTTTCATGGCCGCAATTATTTTGAAAGAGCAGACGTTAATGTTTGATATCTCAGTTTGGGGGGGGGTATTACTCTTGTTTGCTAAAATCTGTACACAGACTGAACACAGAGAGAAGCGTTGCATCTGCAGGGACGCCTTTATCGAGCGTCACCACGATGAAGATGATGATGATGATGATGATGGTGATGGTAGACTGCTGTTTGGGTAGTTTACATTTTAGTATAATTTGGATGTGGCAGAGTGAAATATGGAAGACCTTCTGCTAAAGATGGCAATTTATCATGCAATGCAGAGAGAGAGGGAGGGAGAGCATGCACACACACACACACACACACACACACACACACACACACACACATATACTATAGAGAGAGAATACACACCCACAACATACAGAAAAGACACAATATCGGGGTAGCAGACATTTCATTTAAACACACAGTTGATCATATACAATCCCATTAGCACCAGGGAAGATAGACCAGGTAGACCCTGTCCTCCTGGACCAGGTGTAGACCCGGTGTAGACCCTGTCCTCCTGGACCAGGTGTAGACCCGGTGTAGACCCTGTCCTCCTGGACCAGGTGACAGCACAGTACTTCCGCGTACAGCGACAACTCAACGTAGTAGTAGCACTAAATAACCTGTTAATAAGTCAGGACTGTTTGAGTGATCCACAAGTTCCTTCTCTCAGCCTCACTGTGGTGTTCCTCACTGTGGTGTTCTTCACTGTGGTGTTCCTCACTGTAGTGTTCCTCACTGTGGTGTTCTTCACTGTGGTGTTCCTCACTGTGGTGTTCTTCACTGTGGTGTTCCTCACTGTAGTGTTCCTCACTGTGGTGTTCTTCACTGTGGTGTTCCTCACTGTAGTGTTCTTCACTGTGGTGTTCCTCACTGTGGTGTTCTTCACTGTGGTGTTCTTCACTGTGGTGTTCCTCACTGTAGTGTTCTTCACTGTGGTGTTCCTCACTGTGGTGTTCCTCACTGTAGTGTTCTTCACTGTGGTGTTCCTCACTGTGGTGTTCTTCACTGTGGTGTTCCTCACTGTGGTGTTCTTCACTGTAGTGTTCCTCACTGTGGTGTTCTTCACTGTGGTGTTCTTCACTGTAGTGTTCCTCACTGTGGTGTTCTTCACTGTGGTGTTCCTCACTGTGGTGTTCCTCACTGTAGTGTTCCTCACTGTGGTGTTCTTCACTGTGGTGTTCTTCACTGTGGTGTTCCTCACTGTGGTGTTCTTCACTGTGGTGTTCCTCACTGTAGTGTTCTACACTGTGGTGTTCCTCACTGTGGTGTTCCTCACTGTAGTGTTCTTCACTGTGGTGTTCCTCACTATGGTGTTCTTCACTGTAGTGTTCCTCACTGTGGTGTTCTTCACTGTAGTGTTCTTCACTGTGGTGTTCTTCACTGTAGTGTTCCTCACTGTGGTGTTCTTCACTGTGGTGTTCCTCACTGTGGTGTTCCTCACTGTAGTGTTCCTCACTGTGGTGTTCTTCACTGTGGTGTTCCTCACTGTAGTGTTCTTCACTGTGGTGTTCCTCACTATGGTGTTCTTCACTGTAGTGTTCCTCACTGTGGTGTTCTTCACTGTAGTGTTCTTCACTGTGGTGTTCTTCACTGTGGTGTTCCTCACTGTGGTGTTCCTCACTATGGTGTTCTTCACTGTAGTGTTCCTCACTGTGGTGTTCTTCACTGTAGTGTTCTTCACTGTGGTGTTCTTCACTGTAGTGTTCCTCACTGTGGTGTTCTTCACTGTGGTGTTCTTCACTGTGGTGTTCCTCACTGTGGTGTTCTTCACTGTGGTGTTCTTCACTGTGGTGTTCCTCACTGTGGTGTTCCTCACTGCTCTTCCCAGAGATCAGCTGTCAATCAAACAGTGTGTCCAGTACTGTGACGTCTTTCTCCTTGGATTTCCTGTTGATGGAGTTTGAGTTCCTGTAGGTGGCGCTCTTTTCTTCGTCTGTTCAGCCACGGTGGCTATCGCTGCTCATGCTAACTACTCAGTTCTTCTTCTTCTGTTGATTCCAAACAAACCAGAAACTTAAAATGCATCACTTCCAGGCATGAGTAATCTGGCCGAGGGGCCGTCTGCAGACGCCATGATGAGTCACTTCAGTGCAGCATCTCTCTCTCTCTCTCTCTCTCTCTCTCTCTTTCTCTCTCTCTCTCTCTCTCTCTCAGGAGAGGTGGCTGTCTAGCGGAGAGTGTGTAACGTGACAGGTTCATTCAACTTTGACCTTGGTTACACTTGTATATTTTGAAGAGTTTGTCTGTAAGATGGAAAATAAACTTTTAAGATAAAAGAAATGCAATTCTCTGACATGATCAGAATGTGTTGCCTGATGTTTCATTCTGGCTCAGTTGATTGTCTTGATGTGACTAAATGATACTCTCACAGTGTTAGATATCATCAGTGAAGTTTTGTAATGGTACCCACTTTCCCTCAACCTGCCATGTCTATTTAAGTTAGTAATTTCCTACATTTCCCAGAATCCCTTTCAACAACCCCCAGAGAACGGGCATGAATCTCTCTCTCTCTCTTCACTATTTTACACATTCAGTCAATCACATTTTTATCTTCCACACACACGTTGTTTTTTTTAGATGTGTGAGCGTGTGTGTGTGTGTGTGTGTTCAGAAACATCAAAACTCACCTACTATCACCTCGATACACACTCTCTCGGGTGATGAGGGTGAGAGGAGGAAGTGTGACGTGTGTGTGTGTTTGAGTGACAGGCTGTATGAAACATCTTACTTGTTTTATTGTCCTGCCGTACTGCAAACTAGTGTGGGCATATAAAAATATATATAAACCATTAATGTTGAGGCGTTGAGGAGTGTAATTACCGTAAACAAACCAGACCACCACCAGCAGCCTGTCAGCCTCTACCAGCCTCTACCAGCCTGTCAGCCTCTACCAGCCTCTACCAGCCTCTACCAGCCCGTCAGCCTCTACCAGCCTCTACCAGCCTGTCAGCCTCTACCAGCCTCTACCAGCCTGTCAGCCTCTACCAGTCTGTCAGCCTCTACCAGCCTGTCAGCCTCTACCAGCCTCTACCAGCCTGTCAGCCTCTACCAGCCTCTACCAGCCTCTACCAGCCTGTCAGCCTCTACCAGCCTCTACCAGCCTCTACCAGCCTCTACTCTACTGGATTGCTTTACGGCACAAAACAGGAAGAGGGCGCTGTTCTTCCAGCGCTAACGGAGCTAAAGGTAAAGAGTTTCTGGGAACGGCAGATGGAGGAAGGAGAGAAAGGAAGATGGAGAAATCACGAAGACAAACCAAACGTGCCGGGAGCGATGCCAGGAGCAGCATCCACTTTGTGACAGGAAGAAACAACAGGGTTTATGGGAAATGTAGTCTTAATGTGGAGAAACACCAGCGCTAACAATACCACTGGTGTGAGATAGAGGCGACCAGTCGTCTCCCCCATGGTCTCATTGTTTTACGGTAATCATACCAAGGTAGCTGTATTAACTTGACAATGACAGACGTTTCAAAATGCTTTAAATGTGAGTGTGCCAAAATCTCTCTCTCTCTCTCTCTCTCTCTCTCTCTCTCTCTCTCGCTCACCTGCAGTCGCTCCTCTGTTATTGGGGACAGTCTAAAATAAGGCAACTATTTTGGGGGGCTGAGCTAAAAAAAATAGCCCTGGGCATCTCTCTTTTCCTCTCCTCCTCCCTCGCTCCTGCTCTCCTCTCCGGTAGCCCTGGGCCTTAATAAAAACAGACCAGAGTCAAATGAAACAGTGGAGAGCAGAATAACACACAGAGGAGTAGAGCAGAATAAAACAGACCGATGAAATAAACTAGATTACAATAAAACAAACTAGAGCAGAGCAAAACAAAATAGTGTTGAGTAGAGCAGAAAACATGATGAAATGATGAAAGATAAAAGAAGAGCAGAGTTAAATACAGTACAGTAGAGATGAATGGAATAGACTAGAGTACAAATAAAGAAACCACAGTAGAACAGAATAGAGCAGAATAAAATAGACTAGAGTACAGCAGCAGAGAGAGCAAATCAGAACAGAGTAATAAAATGAAATGGACAGAGCAGATTACAATAGAGGAGAATAGAATAAAATAGAGCGCAGCAGGAAGGATGGAGAGGACTGATGCAGTGCAGGTGCAGCCTAGTTAACACTGGAGCTGATACAGGAAGTTATCAATAAAATACACTGTTGGTCTAGTGGGGAAGGGTGGAAAGAAGGAGGGAAGGAAGGAAGGAAGGAAGAAGGAAATGGAGTGAGGAAAGAGGAAAAAAGAAGAAAAGGTTCACAGGATGGAAAGGAAGGAAGGAAGAAATGAATGATCAAACAAAGAAAGGAAGGATGGAAAGTTGGGATGAAGGAAGAAAGGAAGGAAGGAAGGAAAGGAGGAAGGAACAAAGGAAGGAAGGAAGGAAGGGATTTGAAATACAGAAATACTTGAAATACATGTATTTTTCATTTCACCATCCTCTAGTTTCGTCACCTCTCCTCCTCCTCTTCTTACCACCTTTTCATCTCCTCTCCTTTCCCCTCCTCATCCTCTCTTCTCACTTCTTTCCTTTTCCTATGCTGTCCCCTAAAATTCTCTCTTTTCTCCTCTCCTCTCCTCTCCTCTTTTCATCTATCCCCTAATATTCTCTCCTTTTTCCTCCTCTTCTTTCCTCACCCCTCCTTCCCCACTCCTCTCCATTCTTCTTTTCTCTCACCTCTCCTCTCTTTTCCAATCATCACTTATTTTACCCTCTCCCCTTACATTTTCTACTCCTCTATCTTCCCCTCCTCTCCTCACTTCTCCTTTCCTCCCCCTTTGCATTCTCTCACTTGTCTCCTTTCCCATGTTTCCCTTTTCTCCTTTTCTATTCTCACATCTCTTTTCTTATCTCCTTTCCCACCCTCTCTCCTGACATTGTCTGTTTTTTTCCTCCTCTACTTTTCTCTCCTCTCCTCCCACCTCCTCCCCTCTCTCCTCCTCCTCTCCTCCTCCTCTCCTCCCATATCCAGCGCTCTGTTCATTACCTCCACTACAAACAAGGCTGACATTTACACAAGCGCTAATCGCAGCAGACATGTCTCCATGATGTTTCCGGTCAATCTGGTAACACACACACACACACACACACACACGCACGCACGCACACACACACACACACACACGCACACACACACACACACACACACACACACACAGGTCGGTCTCTGGCATCTTAGGTTTTTTGTGTGAGAGCGAGAGAGGAAGAGATAAGACCGAGTGAGTGTGTCCTATTACTTCTGGACAATAAAAGCCTGCAGGACTCTCTGTACCGTCCAGCTGCTTTCCACCGGTTTATCACCTCCAGCCGTGACGCCCATCACGCTAACATGTGATTGCATGTATATGAGTGTTGACAAAGTGGGAGAAGAGCGTCTCATCCCCACTCATCACAACGTCATAGATTTACCCTGTGGCGTTATTTTTTATTTCAGCTGTTGAGTATGGACGAGCTGAAACTCAAGAGCGAAATCCCAAACTGTGAGAAAGTTGGACTCACCACCTCTTCGCCACCTCCACCCAAGAAGAAGAAGACATTTTAAGTTCACTGAGGTCAGGTTACAAGATTTCTGGGTAATGAAGTCCTTCAAAGGTTCTCCCTCTGACCACTTGAGGCCGCCAAAGTGCGAAGTTACCTCGAGAAATAATAATACAAACAATCAAGAAATATTTTATTGTTTAGATAATAATTAAATGTTATATTTCCTCCTAGACATATAGTTCTTGAACAGCTAATCAATGTGGTTGCTAAGCGACAGTGGCGTGGTGATTTTCAGTTATGCAGACTCAGCCAATCAGAACAAACTCTCATATTGCAGCCCGTGTTTAACCCTCGTTTCAACGTTGGCTGGGTTCAGGATGCTGATTCAGGAGGTTTAGTTACGACTACTGTACAGCTAGCATAATGCTACGTCTTCATCTTCCCAGATATCGATCATGCCGGCCATTTACGTTCTGATTTAGCAACTGTTCTGCTGTCAGATTAGAAAGGGTCCACTTCCCTCAGTGTGATGTACATTCATTGATTACAGACCTCCTAAGTACTCTGAGTTGGCATATTTCACTGAGGAGAGATTTCCTCTGCATTTAGAAAATAGTTGAAAATCATGCCTCAGGTCGTTTAAGTGCAGCGAGGCTGAAGCTGCCAACGATCACAAGCAGCTCTTCTTAACGGCGTCATTGATCATTTATTTCAGTCCAACAAATAATACTGTATGTCCAGCGCCTGGCAGGTCGCTGGCCATCTTAATGATCATTTCTATCTTTTTGGCAGGTGAGATTGTGAAAGTGGCTTAAGAAATCTGGACTCCATCCATCACCGTTTGGCCGGTGGAGAAAATAGTTTCCACACAGTTTCCATCCCATAATGGAAAGGTCACACAAGTCTGATCCCCCAAATGCCATATGGCCTGTCAAACCCCTACTTGTTCACAGTGTTAGCTGCTCTGGAGAGGAGTGCTGGCCGAATGCCTGAAGGGTAGATGTGGTGCCTCCAAGGGCATTCCCGTTTTCATATCACAGCGTCTCAGGTTTTCATCCCCCTGCACCCCCACTGTTCATTTGGCCTCTTTAACTTCGCTTGGCTTGGTTTTGTCTCAGAGCAGATTAGTTTTGCCTCCCAGTTCTGCTGTATTTCAACCAGTTCTGCCCACCATCGTTTGTAAGATCATGTTTCCCACTTTGGTCTCAGCAGAATTAAATCTGTCTATATTCAGGAATGGTTTGCTGAGCCTGCATGAGGCTTTCTGTCAGCATCGCCCTGCTTCTCATCTCAACAGTATCCACACATTCACACCAGGGAGCTGCCCAGTACAACCACTGTCTCCTACTGGTGGCCACTGGGAGCTGACCAGTACAACCACAGTCTTCCCCTGGTGGCCACTGGGAGCTGCCCAGTCCAACCACAGTCTTCCCCTGGTGAACACTGGGAGCTGCCCAGTACAACCACAGTCTTCCCTGGTGGTCACTGGGAGCTGCCCAGTACAACCACAGTCTTCTACTGGTGACCACTGGGAGCTGCCCAGTACAACCACAGTCTCCTGCTGGTGGGCCACTGGGAGCTGCCCAGTACAACCACAGTCTTCCCCTGGGGGCCACTGGGAGCTGACCAGTACAACCACAGTCTTCCCCTGGTGACCACTGGGAGCTGACCAGTACAACCACAGTCGCCTGCTGGTGGCCACTGGGAGCTGCCCAGTACAACCACAGTTTCCTACTGGTTGCCACTGGGAGCTGCCCAGTACAACCACAGTCTTCTACTGGTAGGCGACTGGGAGCTGCCCAGTACAACCACAGTCTTCTGCTGGTGGCCACTGGGAGCTGCCCAGTACATCCACAGTCTCCTGTTGGTGGGCCACTGGGAGCTGCCCAGTACAACCACAGTCTTCTGCTGGTGGCCACTGGGAGCTGCCCAGTACAACCACAGTCTTCTACTGCTGGCCACTGGGAGCTGCCCAGTACAACCACAGTCTTCTACTGGTGACCACTGGGAGCTGACCAGTACAACCACAGTCTTCTACTGGTGACCACTGGGAGCTGCCCAGTCCAACCACAGTCTTCCCCTGGTGACCACTGGGAGCTGCCCAGTCCAACCACAGTCTTTCCCTGGTGACCACTGAGCAGCTCCACAGCAGCGGTTGGCAGTGAAGAGTCTTGCCCAGGGGTAAAACGATCCACTCTCCTAGCCCAGGTTTCCCAGCCAGTCTCCAGCTCCCCAGCCGTCCCCCTCCAGGTGAAAAACCTCTGCTGCAGCAGTAAATTAACTTCTTACCCTCGGGGTGCGGTCGCTCTCACAGTTTGTTTTCGGTGGTACAAACCATCATGGAAAAAAATGTGCTTTGTTGCATTTTAGTATCTGGTTCACTCTGCCCAGTGACAAGCCAACCAGGGCTTGTAAACAAAAGTCACATGACTCACAAGTAGCTGGTTTATTACTGGACAGTCTGATGGTGGTGGGGGGTCAAGAAGACGAACCTGATTCTAGTCTGTGTAACTTCAGGTAAGCATGACGGACTTGTGTTTCGGGGTTGTTTCCTGTACCGGGTCCAGATTTGGTTCTAAGGAGGTTCTAACCCTAACCCTAGCTCACTAGTCGTCTCAGTTTGCTTGCTCGGTGGCGTCGCTCTCATCCGCCCAGATGAACCAAATAGAATACAGAGTTCAAGTCAACTGATCCAAACAGGCTTGCTGTGAACGCAGCCTGGATGTGTGAGGGAGTCTTCCATTCTATCCCATTCTTCTGATTCCCTATCCATTTCAAGTGTGTTTCCAAATAGTCCTTCATTTATCAGCAACAATACAATACTATGAGTAGTGTCAGAGTTTAGACAGTCACAGGAGAGTATTACTTCTCTGTAAAGATATGATGAAGAACCTCACCCACCTGAGAGTCCGAGCTGGTTGGAAAAACACTTGACCCAGGTCTGCTGGCTGTTCCTGTTTCTAGTTCTGCGAGCTTCGGCATCATTTTTTACCATTTCAAAGCATGTGGACGTGAGCGGAGGGCTGCCGGTCTTCAAAGAGGTTCTCAGAAGTCTCATAGCAACAGCAGGAGTCATGACCAGCGCTTTCCCAGGCAGCAGCTGAGCACCGCTAGCTAAAAGGAGGTGCTTCGTGTTCGGGCCCTTACCCCTCAAGTATGTACTCGTGTGTTGCTCCAAATACATTTATTCACAGAGGATTGGCTGAGGAGCCCTCGTATGCTTTCATATACAGCTAATGGTGTATGGTGGAGCAGGCACAAGTGTGCACTTCAGATAAAAATGCCAAACTGAAGAATAGTGAGAGTAGAAGTGGTATAATGAGATTTCATGTCTTGTATAACAGCTGATTTTGTATGTTGGACCCACAAGTAGGATCCCAGGGGCCTCAACACCCAGTAGATACAGTAGTAAAAGACACAAATCAGTCAAATAAAATAAGACAATCATCCTGTGTGCTGGAACAGAAAGACAGTCCTGTTGTCATCCTGAGCAAACTGAAATTAATTTGAAGAAACTTTGAACAATAATGCTGATGAAGCAATAAGCCGCGTCAGGCCACGTTTACACTGAATTCATGGCGGTGAAGAGGCATCGCGAGGCGCGTCGTGAAGCCAGGCGGACAAACACATTCACCACATTCACATGAAATAAGACAAAGATCCGCATGAGAACAAAGAGAGTCTGAAGGGATTTATGGACAAAGACTGGAGCGACTCTCAGGAATGGTCACCTCCTTTGAAAATACCTATCACTGTTGCCCCTACCCCCCCCACCCCCACCCTGTCCACCTGGCCTTTGATCTCCATCCACACATTAAGGAACGAGCCACGAGAGGCTGTGTGATTACAGAACAGCAAAGAGGCACCTTAGGCCCCATGTGAGGAGATGTTACTCGTTCTTGGGATTTGGCTTGAACATGAGAACCGAGGAACCGAGGAACCGAACGGCCTGGTTTCTGATCTGGCTTCAGCACCACCAGCATCACCACAGGTGGAGAGCCGCCGATGTCCTTGACACTCTTGACACGGAGCCGACATGTTTCCTTCGGGCTGCAGAATCAGACTCCAGATGGACCAGAGAAACTCATTAGGAAGAGGCTCCATTATCCGGCGTTTCAACCGACGGTCCTTAACCTTTTTAGCGCTGCAGCACTCTTAAAATAGCAAAATTGCGAAGCACACTAAATTATGGATCGCTTGAAAATGTCACACCAGGCCTTGATCATAGGACATGGTCAGCAAACACAATGATCTGCTGGATCGGTGCCCAACTAGATTTCAGCCCATTATCACTTTGGGGTGTAAACGCTGCAAACCTGGTAAACCCACGACCTGCTTTCAAGAAACTACTAAAAACTTTTATTTTATTTTATTGAACTTGTATTTTCCGTGTAGCTTGTTGTGCTGTGTTTGGTTATGTTTGACTCATTCTTGTGCTGTGTGTTTGGTTTTATTTGTTCTATTTATTTGCCATTTTTATTGTTTCATTGTTTTCTTACATTGTTTTCTTGGATGTGTGTGAAGCACTTCATAACAATTGTTTATCTGTTGCACTTTATTGCTTCATGGATTTTATTGATTTGTCTTATTTTTCTAAAGCACTTTGAGACTCTGTGTTGAAAAGTGCTTTATAAATAAAGTTATTATTATTATTAAATTGAGCGTGACTGAAATAAGTTGTTTGATCAGTTTGTTTGATATCAATGTTCATATGTGATTGTGCTCTTTTGTTTTGTATGACTTTGTAACAGTGTCACTGTTTCACATGGTTGATGTTTATAACCTGAATGAAAAGTCTGACTTTGACCCCTGATGTTCCCACCATCATTGAAAAGACAATTTCAGGACACAGACTGATCATGTATAATATATCCTATTTAATTATTTTTATTCTAATGTTAAAAAAATTGTAGCTTTAACGTTATCCCTTAAAGTCCCGTGACCCCCCGTGGCCCCCTGTGGCTCCCCGTGACCCCCCGTGGCCCCCCCGTGGCCCCCCTGTGGACCCCGTGGCCCCCTGTGGCTCCCCGTGACCCCCCGTGGCCCCCCTGTGGCCCCCCTGTGGACCCCCTGTGGCTCCCCGTGACCCCCCGTGGCCCCCCGTGGCCCCCCGTGGCCCCCCTGTGGACCCCGTGGCCCCCTGTGGCCCCCTGTGGCTCCCCGTGACCCCCCGTGGCCCCCCCGTGACCCCCCGTGGCCCCCCCGTGGCCCCCCGTGGCCCCCCTGTGGACCCCGTGGCCCCCTGTGGCCCCCCCGTGGCCCCCCTGTGGACCCCGTGGACCCCCTGTGGCCCCCTGTGGACCCCGTGGCCCCCGTGGCCCTGCACCCCAACCAGACAGTGAAAAAGAGAATTTCCAATTTGCAGGATTAATAAATGATGTCAATTTAAAACGACGGTACATGGCGTGTACATGGCGTGTACATGGCGTGCACCA
>JAXDDX010000088.1:1072500-1080000 GCA_034670405.1 Hoplostethus atlanticus
TCTGCTAACTCACACTAATGGGATAGGTGTCACGTTGCTGTCAAACCTTGTGTTGCATAGCAACCAGAATGATGTAACGCTCCCCGTCCCGTTTGATCTCTGGCTCTGTCGGTCACTAGCGACGCTCACAGCTTCGTGTTTGAGCAGAAGAGAAAAAAGTGTCATGTCTGATATCGGCCTCATGCAGGATATGAGTCCAAGTTCAAAGTGAGTCAAACATGTTAGTCAAGGGACCTGACAGAGCAGGAACACTATCACTGGCCTCAATAAAGGAGTTCAATCAATAGGAGGGTCATTTCATCAGAGTGGCTCATGACCTCCAGGTACGCTGATGGGGGTCGAGAGAAACATCCTCCCTGTTAGATGGCAGGTCTGTACAGGGAAGCAGGTCAGGTCAAAGGTCAAGAACAGAAGAGGAAAAAGACTGACGCCTGACGATGAGCACACAGTACGACATGCTAACCAACAGCAAGCAGTGCATTTCTTTAGAGAGGTCTGTGTTGGATTTTATGAACCGTCTGGGGAAAATCTGAGACGAGGCGGGTTGAATGATCAATAACTACTATTGACACGCCCTTGAGCAAAGCACTTAACCCCCAACAGCTCAATGATCAGCGGTGCAAGGCAAGACAGCCCAAGGTGTGAGCGGACGGATGTGTGCAGCGATGCCGTCCTACATAACAATGCCTTCTTACTGGACTTGTTTGGTTTACCTGTCGATGAAGAGTCAGAAACATGTATCATGAGGTTGTTGCATCTGCCCTCTTCATGAGGGCAGATGCAACAACCTCATGATACATGTTTCTGGAGAGACAGAGACAGAGAGAGGAAATGGGGAGAATATGAATGTGGTGTAATGGTACAAACCCCCACTGGGCTCCCACCCAACACCCTTCAGTTTCAGGTTTCCACAGCAGAAGGACGGAGGAAGGGAAGGGAATTATTAGTGATTTGCTTTGGCTGCAGCTCTGCAGCTCTGCAGCTCCTTAGCATGAGGGGAGCAAATCCCTTTTCATAAATAAAGGCTCAGCTAACTGCTACTGTTGGCTGCAGCACCGAGCAGCGCTTAGAGAGCTTACCGCCCAAGTCGGGGGTCGGGACACCCCGGGGCAGAATATATTCTACCACGTTTTATCAGGTTTTTAATGTTTCTTTGAATATCTGCAGCCTCTACACTTCTTTCATCAGTTAGTAAAGCAGAATACAAATCACAGGGTTTGCGAGGAGGCTTCGCCACAGGCCACAGAGGTTGAGAACCACGGTGGTAGATGTGTTCCTGTGTGGTAAAGCACATTAAACCTACAGTACTGTGTGAGTCGGAGGCACAGCGGTAAAGTGGAGATGTTTTCAAAAACAATGAAATGAAAAGTTTCTGAATGTCAAAAAAACACAAATGCAGAAACGTTTATAACCAATTTGATGTGGACAGAGACTTTATTCATCCTAGAGGGAAACTCAGCAGAACAGATCTGAGACACAAAAAAATAGAAAGATTTAGAAATACTATAATTACTATAATACTATAATTATTCTAATACTATATTATTCTAATACTATAATTGCCCCCACCTATTAACTACTAGTGCCTATGCTACTGTTAACCTACTAGTCCTCTATCCTCCGTCTCCATGGCAACCCAAGAGTCAGCACAGTAATGAATAGGTTGTTGTAATTGGTGCACTCTGTATTTGAAGTGACCAATGATGGGTCACCTTGTTTTTGTTTGTTGATGTGCCTTCACCTGATTGGTGGAACGGAAACCAGCCGTCAATTATTTGTATTAAAATTGGCCAACTAACATTGTTCATCTTGTTCCTCTCTCAAACTAGATTCGTTTTACTGGCGGACGTCCTGAAATTGCAATTCTCACTGATGGCATCTGTAGTTTTAATCCACCTTGTTTGGTTTTACAAAGCCAGAAATGAAAAAGAAAACATGTAGCAAATGACCAAAGCTCACCTGATAATAGCCGAGCACTTTGAAGTGAAAGTGATGGATTACAGTAGTTACTGACAGGAATATTGTCTTGCCTTGTAATAATGCTGATCTAGGAATGGAAGCATGTGAGTATTGACCAGAGGAGAAAGAGACTCGAACGGCTCCAACACGGCAAGACGTGAATCTTACGTCACTCACCTGAGACTACTGTCACGGTGTTGTTGTCCACAGCAGCTCTGAGTCACATGGAGGACGACGAGACTGGAGAATGGAAAGAGAGAAACAACAACTTGGATGGTATTTGTGGAGACGAATCAATTCAGTCAGACTGACATGTTGAAACAAGAGCAGGTATAAAAACAGATGTTATTGTGACCCTGCGTGTCTTCAACGTCACTGTCAGGTCATATCATCAGATGTGTGTTACATCCTGGAATACATAGAAATAATAACAGATCCTAGAGCAGCTCTGCACCACTCAACGGTTACAGAGGCTTTCACATGGTAACAGCTGCTGTTGCCTTGTTAGTATGATAGAGATCACCTTGAAAACTAGTTGCAGCACTGGCCAGTCGGGACGTCACTAACTAGTCAAGCAGTGATGTTGGAGGAGTTTCATCCCAAAGAGCTGCTTCTCTATTTAGAAGGGACAGAACTAGTATTATTACTTCAAACAGCAGCTCTGCCTGAATTCACTCATTCAAAATGCTGCACATCGATTTTATTTTTTATTTTTACAAAAGACACTTGAAATGTACCGGTCGATAGTTCACAGATGATCCATCTTCTAAAAGCAGATCTCAGAACAGCTCCGACCTGAACAGAACGAACAATGTGCTTCACTTTCATGTCAACACTCCTGTTTTCAAAGGAGGCGTCGCTTTTCTGTTCTCACCTCTGAATAAAACTCTCCAATTATTGATACAGCCAGAGAGAAGCCTGGAGCCGGTGTGTGTGTGTGTGTGTGTGTGTGTGTGTGTGTGTGTGTGTGTGTGTGTGTGTTACAAAGGTACACTGCCGGTTGTTTTTGATTGATGCCATGGGTGAACAACACTTCTACTGAGAGATCTCTGAAGTTTCAACAGTGTGTGGGTGTGTGTTAGTGGGCGGGTGTGTGTGTGTGTGTGTGTGTGTGTGTGTGTGTGTGTGTGTGTGTGATACAAACCTTTGTTATTCTTGACTGTGGAAACACAATGTTGAGATCTCTCTGAAGTTTCAACATCTCTCTTCTCTCTGTGTGATAAATCTTTGTAGGTTGGTCGTTATCGAGGCTGTGGACAAGCAACATCTGATTCACTCTGAGAGAACTCTGGAGCTGTCTGGCGTTTATCACTGGCGGTGCACGTCTTTGTGACCGTGCGCGTGCATGTACGTGCACGTGCGTTTGAATCGGACCTCACATCAACAGCGGTTTTGACAGCTCTTATCTCAGAGGAACCATTCAGAGTCAGTCCAGACGTCAGGAAGGTTTCTCACTGTCAGGATCAGTATTATTTACCTCCTTTAAAGAAGAGGAATGGAAAATAAAATGGGGGCGGGGGACCGCACTGGGACCACTAAGGACCCCTGGAGGTCCCCGGACCCTATTTTGAGAATCGCAAACCCATTTCACTCACTAGACATTAGTACATCGACAGGGTGTAGATGGAGGACTGGTTACATCATCACATCTAACAACAAGGATCCTCCAGATTCCTGTCAGTGTTAATGAACCTGTTCAGGTATCCTCCAAACCTCCAGTCCTCTAGTCCTCCAGTCCTCCAGGCCTCCAGTCTTCCAGTCCTCCAGTCCTCCAAACCTCCAGTCCTCCAGTCCTCCAGTCCTCCAGTCCTCCAAACCTCCAGTCGTCCAGTCCTCCAAACCTTCAGTCCTCCAGTCCTCCAGGCCTCCAGGCCTCCAGTCCTCCAGTCCTCCAGGCCTCAAGTCCTCCAGTCCTTCAGGCCTCCAGGCCTCCAGTCCTCCAGTCCTCAAGTCCTCCAGGCCTCCAGTCCTCCAGTCCTCCAGTCCTCCAGTCCTCCAGGCCTCCAGTCCTCCAGTCCTCCAGGCCTCCAGTCCTCCAGTCCTCCAGTCCTCCAGGCCTCCAGGCCTCCAGGCTCCAGTCCTCCAGTCCTCCAGTCCTCCAGGCTCCAGTCCTCCAGGCTCCAGTCCTCCAGGCTCCAGTCCTCCAGTCCTCCAGTCCTCCAGGCTCCAGTCCTCCAGTCCTCCAGTCCTCCAGTCCTCCAGGCTCCAGTCCTCCAGTCCTCCAGTCCTCCAGGCTCCAGTCCTCCAGTCCTCCAGTCCTCCAGTCCTCCAGGCTCCAGTCCTCCAGTCCTCCAGTCCTCCAGGCTCCAGTCCTCCAGTCCTCCAGTCCTCCAGTCCTCCAGTCCTTCAGGGCTTGTTTTAGTTCCCAGTGAAGCTGCCAGTCTGGCCTTGAGAGGAGCTGAACAGCGCCAACTCTGGAAGAACTGCCTGGGTCAGCAGTTTCAGTCTGAGAGGAGGAGGAAGAGAGATGAAGAAGAAAGGGGGAAATAGAGAGTGTGTGTGTGTGTGTGTGTGTGTGTGTGTGTGTGTGTGTTTGGACCAGGGAGTGTCATTGCCTTTGCTACAGGCTGTCACCAGTCAGCTGTCAGTACAGAACAGCCTATTGGCCCTCGGGGGCCCCTGTCACCAGCCCTCAGCACCTCTGGGTGACTGTGTAGGACAGAGAGGGAGGCCATGGTGGAGGGGAGAGAGGGGGGGGAGGAGGGGAGGGGAGGGAGGGGAGAGAGGGGGGAGGGAGGGGAGAGAAAGGGCTTGGCTTGCACCCTGTCACCCACCCTAATCAGCTCCTGGTGGGAGAGGAGAGGATGTATGGAGGGCTGTCACTAACCCTCAACGCTGTGGGCTAGCCTGCAGTGTCTGTCAGGGGCTGTGTGTGTGTGTGTGTGTGTGTGTGTGTGTGTGTGTGTGTGTGTGTGTTGTACTATTATCCTTGTTAGAACCGGTTTGAGTTTCAGCCTTTCAGAGTTTTTGCAAAGTTATTTTGGTTGGTTTTCACTTCTACTAGTTCAGGATCTGGATTTAGGTTTCGGGTTGAGATTAGAATCTGGATTAGATGAAGGTTTAGTTCAGGTTAGTTTAGATTTGTCATTTAGGTCGGGTTAGAGTTAGGGTTGAGGGTTGAGGTTGGGATGTACTGCTTGTAGGTTGGAGTTCATTTCTGGTACATTTGAGTCTTGCCAATCTTCTCACCTCCAAACTGACCTGTGGACCAACACACCAGAATAAAAAAACACTGTGGTTGTCTTGGTAACGCTTGACGAGCATCGTGACGCTTTACATACAGATCATAAAACCATGAGGAGCCGAGAGAAACGTTTCTAACAATACAATCATCTGACATCAGTTCATTCTCATCAGTCATCATACATCTGCCTCATGTTTTGTTGTTTTTATCCTCTCAAGCTCCAATTCTAAATATCAGACGCTCACAATGGTTTTAAATGAGCTTTTATTTTCCTTCATTTATTCATTCAAACTTTATTTAAACAGGGATATCAATCAGGCTCTTATTTGCAGATGGGTTCAAATAACGTTGAAAATATCAAGTTTGCCGAAGGATTATTGACAAATCTTACATTTCGTTTTGCCTGTGAAGGCAACACAACAGAGGCGTTTCAAAGTTCAGCGAGCAGCGCCGAGCCCACAAACGACTCCACATTTAATTAAGACAACGTTTTCCCTCTCAGAGTCGGATATCGCCGCAGGAGGAGAACCGGTGTCGGATCGCTGGGGTCCAACTTGGAGAAAATATAAAAGTTGGAACTCCACCGAGGGAATAAACTTCACTGACAGCGTTTGGATCCAGTGTTAATCATTGTCAGCTCAAAATGACTTTTCTACCTCACTGAATATTGACAGTTCTGGGATCAGCTATAAGGATCATTTTATATGCCAGTATTAATGACACCAGGACCTCACATCCAGTCATATATGATACATACATGTCTCTCTACATATCAGGCTCAGAAATTAAAGCGCTCAGGGAAAAAAATGTCTTTAAAATTTAAAGAATTACTGTGAAATTAAAAGGAGGCAAAAAAATGCCCATGGTGTATTATGATTTAAAATGAAAATAAATCTTTCTGGTACAAATTGATGATTATTTTCCAATATGCAAATGTATGTTTCATAGTGATTTATCATTACAATTTCTGCAGAAACGAACCAAAATCCCCCTAAAAATCAGATCAAAGGGGAAAAAAAATGCCCTCTGGACATGTAGCAGGTAAGTACAGTATGACACACACACACACACACACAAACACACACACACACACACACACACACACACACACACACACACACACACACACACACGCACGCCAGCCAGTGAAATTTCATTATCTACTAGCACAGATGAACAAGACTTGTGTTATTTCTTTATCGTGTGTGTGTGTGTGTGTGTGTGTGTGTGTGTTTGTGTGTGTGTCTGTGTCTGTGCTTGAATGGCCGTTAAAGTGTGTGTGTGTGTCGGAGATGACAGTTGGCGGTGATATTACCGTCCCCTGTGGCTCGTTTGGCTCAGACGTGGCGCGTGCTCAACATCACAGGGTTGTCGGTTCGATTCCCTTGGTGTGATCTTTAATTGGCATGAAGGGACAAAAGGGTGTGTGTGTGTGTTCATGTTGCTGTGGTTCATACTTGTGATTTTCTGTGTGTGTGTGTGTGTGTGTGTGTAACACTTCAGTCCCAGCTGTGTGTCTGTCAAGTGCAGATAGACCTCTATGGCGAGAGGAAAAAGGGATGAGGAGAAGAAGGGAGGTGAGGAGGAGGAGGAGGAGGAGGAGGAGGAGCAGGGCGGAGTGCTGATGATGCTCCTGAGTTACAATGAGATTCATCTGTTCCAGAGATTCAACATTAAAGACGTTTGAGGGCAATTATGGCAACATGAGTGGAGGCAAACATGGTACTTGATACGTGAGTGTGTGTGTGTGAGTGTGTGTGTGTGTGTGTGTGAGTGTGTGTGTGTGTGTGTCTGTGTGTGTGTGTGTGATACAGTGGTGTGAAATGGGAGCGTGATGAGATCAGGACCAAGCTTGATGATGTTTGGGGATATGTGTGCCTCTCCTTGTAATCTTCACGTTGCAACATGCTACTTATTGCCTTGAGACAGGAAGTGGATTGACAGGAAGTGGATTGACAGGAAGTGGATTGTCAGGAAGTAAATTGACAGGAAGTGGATTGTCAGGGGGAATCGAGCAGAACCAATTTCATGAAAAATGAGAAATCTGTTGAGACGAACACCGCTGGCTGTCGAGTGTCAATACGAACTGAAGGTGCATCTTTTGTGTTGTTACCATGGAGGTGTGTGTGTGTGTGTGTGTGTGTGTGTGTGTGTGTGTGTGTTCATATGTAGCAGCAGCAGACCATTTCCCTATATGTGACCTGTGATCTGAGATGTTGACAAATAAAAGACAGAGAGATGAGATGAGAGAGATCAGAGAGAGAGAGAGAGAGAGAGAGAGAGAGAGAGAGAGAGAGTCATGCCTTCAAATCAGATGAGATGGAGGGAGGAGGCAGGTGAAATGTGTCGTCCTGAAG
>JAXDDX010000088.1:1085000-1160000 GCA_034670405.1 Hoplostethus atlanticus
GATGGACGAGGCTCTGGACGAAATCAACACCATCTCTCTCTCTCTCTCTCTCTCTCTCTCTCTCTCTCTGCTGTTTCTTAACTCATCTCCATTTATTTCCTCGTTCTCTCTCGTTCACTCTCTGTTGCTCCCTGTCTCTCTCTCACTACGTAGACTTCCATCAAGTATCTTTTTGTGAATTAAGGTGTATTGAATTGAAGATGAGCTGAATGGAAATGGCAAAATAAATATATATAAATATATATATTTATATTTATATCTCACAAAAAGCTTCATATGCTCAAAAAGAAATTGAGAGATGAAACACGGTTTAATGTCCTTGTGTTGTTGTGTCTGTGTGACCGTCAGCCAACAGTCAAGCCTGTTTCTTTGTTTCGTATGAAAGCGTGAAACATGGCCGACGTCATCTGACACTGAAGAACAATAACAACTTGCGCAATACTCGACTTCCATTTACCTCCCTCCACCCAGACGGCCTCCCTCCTCCCTCCACCCTCCACCCTCCACCCAGACGGCCTCCCTCCTCCCTCCTCCCAGACGACGGGAACACTTTGTGTTTTTGAATTTCAAAAGTTTGCTTGAATTCCTCTTGACAGTTGGATTGAAGCGTGACTATTGTCTCGTGGTTTTCTCGTTTCCTCCCACCCTCTTCATCTCCTGCTTCCTTCATTTTCTGCTCTTTCCTTAAAGCCTGATTCCTCTTTATCCCCCCCCCCCTCTCTCTCTCTCTCCATCTCTCTGTCAGTTACCTGCATGGTGCAGCAATTAGCCTCCATTATGGCAGCAATTAAGAAGAGGTGGACAGGAGGGGGGGGGGGGGTGTTACTTTTCATTTTTCTTGTCCACCCACTCATTTTCTCCCAAGGTATCCATCAAGTCTGGCCTTAAAGGTATTAAATACACTCAAAGCGATGTGCTTTAAACAGGAAGTATCATACCTTATCGGTCTGTGACCTGGGGTGTTTGATGATGTTTGGGACGTATTGGGGGCGTGCACCATTTGCTGTAGGCGTGTCAGATGGGCGGGGCAACCGTGAGCTGGTTGTGGCTACCGAGGTGAGGCTAGCGGCCACAGCTACAACAACAACAACGGAGTAAAGCAGGAAACTAAACGTTAGATCGTTCTCCGTCTCCTTCTTCACCTCCTGTGACGCCTGACGGTGCTGGTTCCCTCAGCCTCAGGATGGATGCTGTTTGAGAGTGTTGGGGCGGGGCTTGTACCTTGAACCCTGTGAGCTGCTCACTGTTGGGACACGTTGGTGCTGCTCGCCGGGTCAAATTGACCCACGACATTGTTATATGGTTAATGCTTGACATTTACCTCTGCAGACAGGTCCTCGGTGGGCTCGGCTCGGGACTTTTGGCTTTGTACCTGAAGGTTTCACCCTTACACACCGGACATCGTATCAGGGAGTGTCAAGGTCTTACATCTTCACCATGCAGTGGCAGGTTTCCTTGTGCTGCATGTCCACTGTTAGATCCATACAGGGTCATACAGGGTCATACGGGGACATACAGGGTCATACAGGGTCATACAGGGTCATACAAGGTCATACGGGGTCATACGGGGACATACAGGGTCATACAGGGTCATACGAGGTCATACGGGGTTCATACGGGGTCATACGGGGTCATACGGGGACATACGGGGTCATACGGGGTCATACGGGGTCAGTAGTGCAGCATGCGTCCTTCATGTCACTTCATTTTTCAGATCTTTCAGTAACTCTGTTCAATCACAAATAGGACGGTTTGGTTTTGCCAGCTCCGTTTCTCCATTTTTAAATTGGTGTTGAACTGAATCCCCGGTGGCGTTAACAGATCTGAGATCAGCTGCTGTGCTGCCTTCACTTCTCCTTTAAGGGTAGACATGTTCAGTCGCTGCAGCAGAAGGAAACAGAGGGAGGAATAAAGTTTGAGAAGAGGGTAAAAGGTTTCTCCGGAGGGAAGGAGAGAGAGACAGGTGCTGGCTAGTAACACACACACACACACACACACACACACACACACACACTGTGGGACTGGTATGGTGACGAGGGATGTAAGTGAACATGACAGGGAGAGGGTGTATCTCATTATGGCAGCACAGAGAGAGGGGTGTGTGTGTGTGTGTGTGTGTGTGTGTGTGTGTGTTTAATGAGTGTGTATGTATGGGCATGTAAGTGTGTGTGTGTGTGTGTTTAATGAGTGTGTATGTATGGGCATGTAAGTGTGTGTGTCTGTGTGTGTGAGATCATTTACCGCACAAAACGATGGCCGTCTGTACGAGTGAGAGAGACAGTGTGTGTGTGTGTATGTGTGTGTGTGTGTGTATGTATGTGTGTATGCGTGTGTGTGTGTGTGTGTGTGTGTGTGTGTGTGTGCCATTGTGTCTCATTACCCAGCAGCAGATAGACGGTCTGGTCGTCTAAGTGAGGATCAAATTCACCATTAAGATAAAGGTTAGTACTGAAACGGATAACCTTTATCAACCAAACCGTCGAGTTCTGAGAAGAAGAAGAAGAAGAAGAAGAAGAAGAAGAAGAAGAAGACGGCTGGACTCAAACCCACAACATCCCCCCCGCCGTCTGAGACCGGCAGCACGACGAGGCGGTGTGAGGGTCCAGTGAACGACTATCACAACACAAGAGGATGTAAGAATGTAATGAACAGTGTAGTGAGAGAGAGAGGTTGGCATGTGGATTCAAACCCACGACAACTTGAGCGCATGATAGCTGCTGGGATGTCATGTGAGAGAGAGAGAGAGAGAGAGAGAGAGAGAGAGAGAGAGAGAGAGAGAGAGAGAGAGAGAGGTTGGTATGCAACACAGGGCCCACATCGTCATGCAGGACACGGTAATGCCCGCTGAACCGTAGTGACCCCTCCCAAGGTCAAGCCTCTGGACCGGGGGGGGGGCCCGGGAACATGAATGAGTACAATCACACAGCGCTAATACAGAGCGGCGTAACGAGGAGACGGAGAAACAATGCAATTAAATTAAAGCACTCATGTCTAAAAGATTATCCGTTCTAGTTCAGAGTATTTTGATGGAGTTTCTGCTTTGTCGGTTGGTCGTAGAGCGGAGCAGGAAATGAGAGAGAAAGGGGGGAGGGAGAGGGGGAGGGGGGGGAGATGGACTGAATCTAAAGTGTCTCGTTTTCAGCATAGAGCCGTTCATGAAAGTTAAAGTGACATTTTATTTTACTTCAGTTTCATTGGTCATTTCTTAAGAGAGTCAAAGAAAATCAAAGGTGCCTCCAATCCCTCACCTTGAGCACGCTGATGGACTATCGACTCTTATTGAAGGAGGCGGGTCAGCGGACGGCCTTTGACCCCAGCGGGCCGATGGGGAACGACAATATAATACCTGTTCTTATCCAATCAAGGTTGAGCTGTCCTGGAGCAGCGGTCCTCAGTCCTGGTCAATAAAGGTTTGATTCTGATGTAGACGCACACCAGATCAGATCTACAGTCAGGAGGACTCAAACACTTTGGTTTGGTTTAGTGTGACTGAGCTTAGTTGAGCTGTTTCATTTAGTTTAGTATTTAGCGTCACAATTCATTTCATTTCACTCTAAAAATGATAGAAAAATGATACCTACAATTAAAAAATGACTGATAGCTCAAATTCTAGTACTTTCTAAAGGATAACAGGTACATGAAGGTGAAGGAAAGTCATTTTCCCAGACGGGGTCGTCTCTTAGAGATAATGACGTTGAGGAAATGATTTCTTTCCAAAGAGTCTATGAATTATTTTGGAGATTAATTTTTCACGTGTACTCGTTGGTGATTTGGGTTGCAGCTCACACACGAGGCGGTAATGGATTTGCGTTGAGTGGGGAAATGTCATTTGGATCCACTGGCTTGATGTGACATTTAGATCGCAGGCCATCGATGGAGTCCTGACCCTGTTCGGTCCGACGGCGACCAGAAAATACAGAATGGATGTGAAGATTTGCTTCATCGATGATCTGAAAATCCATGGATTGGATGATTGGACGGGAATCTGTGAGCGTTTATGTGTGTGTGTTGGTACCTCTGGTTTCCTGATGGCAGCGGTATCCCTGGGAAGTTGTGACTTATCACTAACGACCAATTTCAATTCATGACCTGACTCTCACGTTACTGGAGAGAGCAGAACAACTGCTGTGGATCGGCTGCCCCGAACAACATGGAGGTCAAATTACTAAGAACCAGGAAGCAGGAGATAGTGTGCTGGCCCAGAGGCATCCTGTTTGGATGAGAGGATTGGTGACCTTGGCAACTAGTCATTATCAGAAGCTCCCGGGAGGGGGGGGGGGGGGGCTCCAGCAATCTGAGGCTTTCTCCTCTGGAGGGAGAAAGAAGGAGGAAGAGATGTAGAGAGTGAGAGAGAGAGATTCTCCACTTCTCTTTCCAGGGATCTACCACCTTCCATCCCATCGTTCCCATCGTGCCCATCGTGCCGGCTGTCACGGTAACGGTTACCATGGCGCTGAATGGGAAGGATCACCTTGTCACATCTCTCTCTCGCTCTCTCTCTCTCTCTGTTTCCCATTTTTTCTCTTTCTCTAAATACCCTTGAATTAAAGACACACACACACACACACACACACACACACACACACACACACACAGAGCCTTGATAACATGATGGTGAGAGTCGATAGAGGTGATGACAGGAGATTAGTGGGAAACATCTCCAGGATTTCAAGGATGTCATTTCTCCCATCAGAAGGAGGAGGAGGAGGGGGGGGGGGGGGGGGGGGGGGGTAATTGGGGTTGGGGGGGGCAATCAGAGGCAGTCAATTACATTTTAACAGCAGAAACAAAACAAAAAAGGACGCTACCTTTCTTTGTCATGGAGTGTGTCCTCAAAGGCTCCAGTGAGTCAGACCTTAAATAAACCTCACAGTCACAAAGCAGCAGAAAGCAATGGTGTGTGTGTGTGTGTCTGTGTGTGTGTGTGTGTGTGTGTGTGTGTGTGTGTGTGTGTGTGTGTGTCTACAAGACATCTGAACAAATTTGCCATTTCAGTGTGTATTATCACGGCAAGTTGTCCTAAATTTAGTACGAGTCTGAACAAGTTACCGTTACAGCCACCACGACCCTGACCTGGACAGGCAGCAAGAAAATGGATGAATGAGCGGAGAGAAGGATTACACGGTGTCTGGTTGTACTGTGTCTGTATTTAATAGCTGTGTGAAGAGCTTCATTCCAAAACTGGGATGAATCAATTTTGTGAAAACAAAATCTACCTGAGATTTTGCCATCAACACAGATATGAAAAAATTCTTGACAAAAAACCCAGAAACACCAGCACAAGGAAGGGCTTTAACTTTGAAGTGGTTAAATCACACCACACAAGAAAGGACTTTAACTTTGAAGTGGTTAAATCACACCACACAAGGAAGGGCTTTAACTCTGAAGTGGTTAAATCACACCCCACAAGGAAGGGCTTTAACTTTGAAGTGGTTAAATCACACCACACAAGGAAGGGCTTTAACTTTGAAGTGGTTAAATCACACCACACAAGGAAGGGCTTTAACTCTGAAGTGGCTAAATCACAAAGGCAGTCAAGAAGAAAAGCAACAGGCTGTTGGCACAAAGGAGTGCTTGAAGCTCCCTTGTGCTCTTCGGTTGGATGAGACGGTGAAGGAGCTTCTCAGACGGTTCATCTCATCATAGAGGGGGTGGGATGGGTTCTCCAAGATGGATCTGATTTTAGACCTCATCTTCTCCTCAGCCACCTCCTCCAGACTGTCCAGGCTCTCTCCCACAACTGAGCCAGCTTTCTTGACCAGTTTATTGATCTTGTTGGCATCCTTTGCCTTGATGCCACCTCCCCAACATACCACAGTAAAGAAGAGAGCACTGGCCACCACAGTCTGGTAGAACATTGAATGACCTGAGCCTCCTCAGGAAGTACAGTCTGCTCTGACCTTTCCTGTAGAGGGCATCAGTGTTGTCTGACCAGTCCAGTGTATAGTTGAGGTGCACCCCCAGGAACTTGTATGAATAGTTTCTGAATTGCAGAAGCATCAGCCACAAAAACTGTAGAATGATTTACAAGGGGAACAGCCTGGAAAATCATGACAACATGCTGTAAGCAAACAAGGTACAGAGTCGTACCGTTTGTCGCTGCGGTCGCTGCAGCTTGTTGTGTGACGGGGCGTATGCCACAGTGCCACAGCATCAACAAAAAGGTTGTGAGCCTCACACAAATGGAGCTTAGCGTCAGTTCAGTCAGGAAGGCTTCCTCTGACTTCATTCATATTTTGCCAGCAGGTACAAACACGCCTCCAGCTCCGCATCATCCAATCACCCTAGCCCATGCTCCTTTCATCCTCTCCAGGAACCAATCACTAACCATTTCCCTCTATTTGTACCTCCTCAGCTGCTTCTGTGTTTCTGACATTTCATCTGCATAAACCACACCAGACTGACGCACCACCTCCTCCCCCACCTCCTCCCCCGCCACCACCAGCATCACGGCTCCATCAGATGTCTTCAGCCCGGGGGGTCCTCCAGTCTCCTCCCTGCCCCTGGGGAGCTTCACCCTAAGATTGGATGCCTCTTGGAGTCTAACCAAACCTCTGCTTCCGCACATTTTCTCATGTTGTTGCAATAAATTCTCTCATTGGTAATCCTAGCCTCTCGTGATTGAACTGGTACTGATGGCAGGGCCGCCCTCTGGAAACAGATTATATCCAAGGCCAACACACAAAGACACATAACCCGGTGTAATGAGCACAAAAGTAATGCGGTCTCTTGTCTTTCACCCTTTTTCCACCATCCAGACGGGCTCATAATTGGAAAAGGAAGGGAGCGACTGCCTTGCCAACTGTTAAACACGGTGGATGTGTAACGATAGGACCGCCATCTGTGGGAGTCAGTCCATCCAATGATTGGTCTGCGTCATAACAGCCAAGGAACATGAGGCCATGTTACAGGACACCGCTTCCTCATGACGTTCCCATGTTCCAACACATTCAATAGTGCTCTACTACTAGTTAAGCTGGACCTGAAGTCTAGATGGTGTCAAACTGACTAGTTTCAACGTTTAGTGACGACTTTACACCATAACAAGGATCAAAGGTTCGTTCAGCTGCTGATATTTAGATATTATTATATTATTATATAATGTGATACACTATATGGCCAAAAGTCAGTGGACACCTGATCATCACACCTATCTGAGCTTGCTGGACATCCCATTCTAAAACCATGGGCATTAATATGGAGTTGGACCCTTTGTGGCTACAACAGCCGCCACTCTTCTGGGAGGCTTTCCACAAGCTGTTGGAGTGTCTGTGGGAGTTTGTGCCCATTCAGCCAAAAGAGCATTAGTGAGGTCAGGCAGTGATGTTGGAGAGAAGGCCTGGCTCGCAATCGGCGTTCTAATTCCTCCCAAAGGTTCAATGGGGTTGAGGTCAGGGTTCTGTGCAGGCCAATCCAGTTCCTCCACACCAAACTGGTCTAACCATGTCTTTATGGACCTCGCTTTGTGCACAGGGGCTCAGTCATGCTGGAACAGCAAAGGGCCTTCCCCAAACTGTTGCCACAAAGTTGGAAGCGCCCAATTGGCTAAAATGTCTTGGTATCCTGTAGCATTAAGATTACCCTTCACTGGAACTAAGGGGCCAAGCCCAAACCCTGAGGAACACCTGAACTCAATAACTAGTAGGGGGTCCACTGACTTTTGGCCATATAGTATGGCGGCATATGAGTGACAAAATCAGCGAGCACAATTGAGATCACCGCGCGCGTAATTCAAACAGCCGCGCACACATATTATTTTTGAGAGCGCTTTCACAGCACTCGCGCACAGAATATATCTGCTCGCGCGAGCAGTATTATAACCTGCGAGGAGAAATCCATGCTTTGAGCGCGCGCAGAATCCGAAGCAGCGCGCACAACTATCATTGCTCCCCTGCTTGCGAAACTTTCACCTGTGTGTTTTTTCTTTTTGGCAGTAAGTGGGCGGACTCAGTCACAATGGTATCCCTAAATCTAATTGGTTACAGTGATTGGCCTTTTTGTATCGGTGCAAGTAAACAAGGAAGGAGAAACAATAAAGCTTTATGCTCTGTGAAGTGGTTGATGGAAGAAAAAAAAGAGTTATGTCCACTTGAATACCTTGATACCTTGACCTGTGTCATGAAGTGGACTGGTAATTAAGCAGTGGTCTTTTATTTAATGACTTGTTTGATCGATTAGTAGCGTGAAACGTAGAGGTTGTGAACGAATCGCGAGCGTCCATGCTTCTCTATCTCCATCAGATGAATGGCAAATGTCACTGTGATGTGTGTAATGTCCGATAACAAACTCGTCACATCTGTTTACGTAAACGTCATCGATGACGTATCAGGGTCTGGAAGGGTTGTCCCATTTCATAGGGGGAGATTTCAACCACTACCCCTTGTGACTCTGTTCCGAGGGCCAAGCCGAAGGGCGAGGGGCCTCGAAAACGAGTCGTAGGGGTGAAAATGAGAAATGGGATTCGGCCTAAGTAGCCTTAATCAAATAAATACGTTGATGAATATATATACATGAATCATTACATACATACATGAATCACAGCACTCTATAATAATTCCAGTGTTCGCACCCTTTGGCAATTTATTCACAATCAGTTGTGGGAAAGTGGCAGAAATATTACTGTATAACAGTTATGAATTATGTTCATTCTTTAGGCTATTTGTTTATTTATTTAGTTTAGCTCTCCTTAAATTGACCGCTGCTGCAGCCAACACCCTTCAAAACGCGCAACTTTTACTTTGAAGGCGAGCTGTCTCTGGTTGCGAGAGGACTGAAGACGAGGACTGTAACCAATTAGATTTAGGGATACCATTGTGACTGGGTCCGCCCACTTACTGCCAAAAAGAAAAAACACTCGCGAGCGAGCAGGTGAAAGTTTCGCGAGCAGGAGAGCAATGATAGTTGTGCGCGCTGCTTCGGATTCTGCGCGCTCAAAGCATGGATTTCTCCTCGCAGGTTACAATATTGCTCGCGAGCAGATATATTCTGTGCTGAGTGCTGTGAAAGCGCTCTCAAAAATAATATGTGTGCGCGGCTGTTTGAATTACGCGCGCGGTGATCTCAATTGCGCTCGCAGATTTTGTCACTCATATGCCGCCATAATATAGTGTATTTTGTCCAACCCTGTAACCATGTTGGTCTGAAGATGACTTGTAAGTGGAAACATGACAACGTGCTCTCCCTTCGCACCAGCAATCATCTTGTAGAAGTCAATGTCCCTTTGAATGCTGGTTATCTAGATCTCTTGATGTGCACGTGCATGCTTGAATCAAAGCTGAGTATGTGCTGGGAAAACAAGAGTCCTCACTCAGCTTGAGGGGTTATTCAACCAAAGGTCACAGTTTGTTCAAGCATATATATTGTATAAGCATTTATACACCTGGTACAAGAAACAGAGAGGCGTACAGGAGGGGCGACAGAGGAGGATACCTTCATCTGTCCAGTCAGAGTGGGTCTTCATCAGTGCTCTGGGTAGATGGTGAAGACAGAGGAAGCATAAAGAGAAGCAGGTCAGTAGCAAGGTGATCACAAGAGGATCATATTGGCACTTATTTAATGTATTTAATGGATACCGTCACTAATAACTGTAGATTATAAAGACTCTAAAGGATTATAGGATAATAAAGAATACAAGGAAATATAAGATAATAATAGAAAATAAGAGATATTACAAGATAATAAAGGAAAATAAGCAATATTAAGACAGTATTCATTAGACAGGTATGTGTGTCCATGATAGTAAATGACTACATGTACACTATGCAGTAAAAGGTGTTTCATGGTCCTGAATGTACAGTATTTATGAAGTATGGGTGTATGGGTGTGTTGCAACAGCACAGTGTGTGTTTGCATCAGAATACTACAAAGTATTTGAAAGTACTGAATATGTATTAGATGTGTGTCCATGACATCTTAGCACAGTTTTCATAGTATACACCATTATACTGAGCATGCCTTTATTAAGGGTGTGTGTGTGTGTGTGTGTGTGTGTGTGTGTGTGTGTGTCCTTGGCATCAAACCAGAATCTCCATATTACAGTTTATGTTTACATCCCTGCAGAACAGACTTTAATAGATGTACATCTATTGAATGAAGATGAGAACAGAGCTTCAAACTGAATACCTGAGGCAGCCTATACATGTAGGGGCTGAGACGTGCACGCCAGGTCAACTCTTACTATGAAGCATCAATATTTCTGTCTCTTTGTGATATATAAATCATCTGGTGAGATTTCTGGGTGAGAAAAATGGAGTGGCTTCAGAAAACAAGCGAGTACCCAGCCTGAAGCAGGAGAAGATGTTGGTACCACACAGCCAGCAGGACAGGAAATCAGTGTGTGAACAAAAAATAAAACCACCAATACGGAAAAAAAAACTCCCGTCCAACATGTTTATCCTCAGTTAAGCCAAAGAGAAAACTGTTGACCGAGAAGCAAACATCCTCCCGCAATGGGGATTATGGGAAAGGTGGTGTTTATTTTGAAAAACACTAGCACTAATAATAGAGATAGAGGTGAGATAGAGGTGAGACAGAGATGAGACAGAGATGAGATAGAGGTGAGATAGAGGTGAGATAGAAGTGAGATAGAGGGGAGATAGAGATGAGACAGAGATGAGATAGAGGTGAGATAGAGGTGAGATAGAGGTGAGACAGAGGTGAGATAGAGGTGAGATAGAGGTGAGATAGAGATGAGATAGAGGTGAGATAGAGGGGAGATAGAGATGAGATAGAGGTGAGACAGAGGTGAGACAGAGGTGAGATAGAGATGAGATAGAGATGGGATAGAGGTGAGACAGAGGTGAGATAGAGATGAGATAGAGGTGAGATAGAGATGAGATAGAGGGGAGATAGAGATGAGATAGAGGTGAGACAGAGGTGAGACAGAGATGAGATAGAGGTGAGATAGAGGTGAGATAGAGGTGAGATAGAGGAGAGATAGAGATGAGATAGAGGTGAGACAGAGGTGAGACAGAGATGAGATAGAGATGAGATAGAGGTGAGACAGAGGTGAGACAGAGATGAGATAGAGATGAGATAGAGGTGAGACAGAGGTGAGACAGAGGTGAGACAGAGTGGAGATAGAGATGAAATAGAGATGAGACAGAGGTGAGACAGAGATGAGATAGAGATGAGATAGAGGTGAGACAGAGATGAGACAGAGGTGAGATAGAGGTGAGATAGAGATGAGATAGAGGTGAGATAGAGATGAGATAGAGGTGAGACAGAGGTGAGATAGAGATGAGATAGAGGTGAGATAGAGGTGAGACAGAGATGAGATAGAGATGAGATAGAGGTGAGATAGAGGTGAGACAGAGGTGAGACAGAGGTGAGATAGAGGTGAGACAGAGATGAGAAAGAGGTGAGACAGAGATGAGACAGAGATGAGACAGAGGTGAGATAGAGGTGAGACAGAGATGAGACAGAGGTGAGATAGAGGTGAGACAGAGGTGAGATAGAGATGAGATAGAGATGAGATAGAGGTGAGACAGAGGTGAGATAGAGGTGAGATAGAGATGAGATAGAGGTGAGACAGAGGTGAGATAGAGATGAGATAGAGGTGAGACAGAGGTGAGATAGAGTGGAGATAGAGATGAGATAGAGGTGAGACAGAGGTGAGATAGAAATGAGATAGAGATGAGATAGAGGTGAGATAGAGGTGAGACAGAGGTGAGACAGAGATGAGATAGAGATGAGACAGAGGTGAGATAGAGTGGAGATAGAGATGAGATAGAGGTGAGACAGAGGTGAGACAGAGATGAGATAGAGGTGAGACAGAGGTGAGATAGAGGTGAGATAGAGGTGAGACAGAGGTGAGACAGAGGTGAGACAGAGGTGAGACAGAGGGGAGACAGAGATGAGATAGAGGTGAGATAGAGATGAGATAGAGGGGAGATAGAGGGTACCAATCGACCGTGGTCTAATTTGTTTACGGTAATTAAACCGAGGAATCACATTTAACTTGACGATGATATATTGATGATGTATTGATGATATATTGATGATATATTGATGATGTATTGATGATATATTGATGATGTATTGATGATGTATTGATGGTGACCAGGCCTGGCTGCGTGTCTGATCGGTAACCATCCATCACCATCTATCCATCACAGGTCACATACACAAACAGCCCAGATGTCTTTAGGACTACGTTTCCCAGCCTGACCAGTCAGTCTGACATGTACAGTAAATATTACTGCTGGAGGTGTGAGGACACTGTTGGTGCAATTGAATACAATACTCCCATTTTTGTTGGTAGAGCCAGTAGCGACAGGACTAGGAACCGCCGGACAGCCAGAACGTAACGTAGAACAACATCGTCTTATCTCACCAGGCACAAGAACCGCTTAGCATTTAGCCAGGAAGGAAAATGTGGCTACTAGCCATGGGTTCTGCGCTGTCATCCTGTCCCCTGTCTGTCCGTCTGGTTCGTGGCTCAACACTCACATTCTCATTGGCAGGTTTAAGTGCAATGAGCCAATGAGCTGCCTTCCTCACACCCGATATACTGAAAGATGGAGGGAGGGATCAAGAGGCTTTAGACTGGCGAGAGTGGAAAGTCTGTACGGCGCCTTTAATTTGGAAATGTAGGGAAACATTGAGAGAGCAAGGAATGGCAAGGAAGTGAGAGAGAGAGAGAGAGAGAGAGAGAGAGAGAGTGAAAGGGAAATAGAGAGAGGGGAGGAAGAGCGAGAGGAAGGGGAGTGATTATCTGAGGCAAATTGAAATCCTTCGCCCCGAAACTATGAGTTGATGGAGAGGAGAATCTGACATCAGAGCAGTGGATGACTTAGTGTAGGGAGGAAACTAGAGAGAGAGAGAGAGAGAGAGAGAGAGAGAGAGAGAGAGATAGAGAGAGAGAGAGAGTGAGAGAAGGAATATCATGGGTCTTATTTGAGTTGTAGAGGGATGAAGTGACAACTGAATGAATCAGTAATGGATGGAGGGAACAGGAAGGCATAGAGAGGCTGTAGGATGGATTGATTGACGTTAGCAGTGCATGACACACACACACACACACACACACACACACACACACACACACACACACACACACACACACTCACTAAGTCACCAAGCCACTTTCAAAGAAACAATTTCACACTTATCTCTCTATATGTCAGACAAGAAATTTGCTTCTTCCCCAAGTACTTCCCAATCCCTGCTGTTTCTTTGGGGCTATTGCGCAACACACCCACACCCACACCCACACACACACACACACACACACACTCATATACCAGATAAATGCTGTGCCTTGTAGCTGTCTGTAGAAAGAGATAGCAAGAAGAAGCTAAAAAGAGGAAAGAGATAGGAAGGGAATGATGGAGAGATGGATGAAGAGAGGGAAGGAATTATGGAGGGATAGAAAATATGGAGAGAGAGAGAGAGAGAGAGAGAGAGAGAGAGACAACAGACAAAGAAAAGAGCGCCACCTACAGGAACTCAAACTCCTTCAACAGAAAACCCCAGGAGAAAGACGTCACAGTACTGGACAGTAGAAGTCACACCAGCGTGAGCAGCTCTAGGTTGGTGTCGCGGTGCGTTCACAGACCAGGAAGTAGCTCGGTGATTTTCCTACCGTAGTGGCTGTAGTGGCTGAGCGACCACAGCACTGTGGTGTTAACAAACCACTGGAGCACTTGTTAGCAGACAGTCAGCAGGCCAGTGTTCATGCTGTATGGATGATGACATTCAGACTTTATGACTTGTGTCTTATGTACCTTTGTGTATTTCTGTTTAGATGTTTTCTGTTTTCTGTTTGTTGTTAATGCATCTGAGGAGAATTTCCCCTCAGGGACATTACAGTTGAATTGACTGGCCATCTTCCTCTCTTCCTCCTTTCCTTGCCCTTGCTTTCTCTTTCATCCTCTCTTGTTATCCATTTCTCTTTTGCTGCTTCTTCCTCTCTTCTTTCCTTGCCTCCTTCCTCCTCTTCCTTTTCCTCATTTCCTACCGGATCTCACTTGTAGGTTCTATCTTGCAATCTTTCAATCTTTTCTTCCTCTCTCTCTCCCTCTCTCTCTCTCTCTCTCTCTCTCTCTCTCTCTCTCTCCCCCCCTCTCTCTCTCTCTCTCTCTCTCTCTCTCTGCTGGAAGAAGCTCCAGAGTGTGAAAATGATGAATATATTAGCAGGATTGGAGCCTCTGCACTTACAACACAGAGAGAGAGAGAGAGTGTGTGTGTGTGTGTGTGTGTGTGTGTGGTCTGCAGTATTACTCTGTGCCACCTCAGTCGTTTGCTCCCATTAAAGCTGGACGACCTCAGTCCTCGCCAGCGCTGCGCAGGGCACACCGCCATCCCAGTGATGTAAATCAAGTGCTCCCAAACCCAGCCTTCAGAAATCCATATGGGTTGAACGCTACACCGCATCATAACATACCATAACATCACCACACCCTGCCAGTTAGTTTCACAACTGAAGAAAATAATATCAAGAAAAGACATGAAGTAGTTTTATATCATATCAACATCGAGACCCGAGAAACATTCAGCTGGAAATTCATTCACAAAAATACTGTCATGATTTTCTATCTGATCATAATCTATCATGGTAGGAATAACTAGTGGTCTGACTTTCCCCTTTAAAGCAACACTTTCATCATTTGATGTGGTCTGCTGGAGTGCAGAACGGGCTGGTCGGCACTTTGGAAGTGATCTAATCAGCTTCGTTGTGCCAGAAAGGATCCGTCAGAAACCATATCGATGTTGATGAGGGAGCATCGGCCTCTCCGTCATTACTGCAGAATCTTTAATAAGCCCAGGCCGAAAATCTCAGCCTCAAAAAAAGAGGTTTTGGGAAACCGGAACTGCTGACTGGAAGTTTGACAGTCTGAAGGGAATAATCGTTATATGAGAAAATCAGACTTCTGAGTCTGACGTCCAGAGGAGGTGTTATATGGAGCTGAGACGTGGCCGGTGTGTGAACGGTTAACAAGCTGCTCAGCCAAGACAAATTGGCCGTGGTGGGAGTTTTCACCGTCATCGGCCGTCAACAGCCAATCAGATTTCCGTGCTTCCTTGTTTCTCTAAAGATTTGATTTAGTTTCATGAACAATAATTCCACCTGACTAGTGCAGAATGGATGAGAAGTTCTTCTTCTTCTTCTATTTGAAAGATGACAGGAATAAACGTCTCAAAAACGACGCTTGGAGAACAGCTGCATCCATCACTGGGGGGTCGATGGATGTAACCTTGTATTTCAAATTGTATTTCAAATAGATTTTATAGTTTATTTTGATGTATGCTGTCTAATTAGCGCTTGCTAGCTACCTATGTTAACCGCAGCGAAAAAATACGTGAATCGACCGCTCGAAACTTTCAAAATCATTGATCCAATCGGAGCTCCTCACATCGCCCGGTCGGTCAGAATAGATCAGTTCACCAACCGACTTTGAAGCACTGGAGCGGTCCGTGTGCGATATGCTGTCAAGGACTCATCAGCCTTTTTAAAAGATGTAAACATAGAAGAAGAAAAACATCCTTTTACAACAAGGTTATCGTACACAAGGTTACTGTAAGCTCTTACAATATGATCCGACTAGACCAAGACAACAGTGGCCTGCAAAACTCCAGCGACCTTGAACAACGTCCAAAGGAAACAGGCAGGATGGACGCCTGGACACGACCAGAGAAAGAGAAGAGTAGAAATAACCTTTTTTGGTCTCTTGACTCCTCCGGATATCGTAGCTGAAGGGTGTTAGCTCGGCGGTGACAGCTGGCCTCGCGACCGCCTGCAGAGAAATGCCAAGACAGATCAACAGCACAGCAACTGTTAGGACAAGCAGGGTTAACACCGCACCAGCAACATGTTTCCTCTCATTTAACCAGGGAGGTCGACGAGGAAAACAATCTGATTTAAAGATCCGACATGAAGAATATTCACCTCGTTATGTCATCAAATTAAGGTTGACAGCATCGTATAACAGCTGTAGAAAAATGAGACCGCCGCTGGGAGAATCGGTTTATTCTCTTCTCTTTATGTGTCCCTGGGTACGATTTCCCGAAGGTGTTGCAGGATTGACGAGACGAAAGCAGGAAGTGCCTCAACCAAAACAGGAAGTGGACTGCCTCACTCTGAACTGCTCTACTTGTTCCAGATGCTGTCCAGTCCCTGCAGTCCAGAATCAACAACAAAGCTTTTCTTTACATTACATTATTACATTACAGTCATTTAGCAGACTGCTGATTCAAACTGAAAATCCTCATTCTTCTTTCAGAAATTCAACCATACCAGCAAGTGCAGATGCCTTTCCTTGACCTTACTCTCCTGCTATCTACCAGTACCAGCTCATATGATCACAGTGACCAAACGCACCGTAGTCAACAAAATGTCTGCTGTGTTTTCCATCGTGGTAATCATTTCAGAGTGATCTGCATGCTGGCGAACCAGAATAAAACATGCCACCCAACAGATTTTCTGAGTGTGTGTATGTGTGACTGCCGTCCAATCTTTCCTCCCCCCTGCTGTTTTCCCACCATCTCCATTTCCATGGAATACCGTAACCAGGCAACGCTGCCCGTGGCAACCAAGCGTCACGGTAACGTATGTATGAAGGCTGACTGTAGGGAAGAGAACAGGACAGATTCATTCTGCTTCATGTTCTCTGTACTGAGGAGCTCTGGTGGTGGTTACATCCTTCCTTCATCTCCCTTCATGACTGAAGGGGATTTAATAGGTGAAACACATCAGGTTTCATCTGGATTCATCTGGTCAGTCTACATCAGGTTTAGTCCACTAAACATATATACACTAAGCTGAGGCTCTTATTCTGAGCATCTTACAGGAAGTGGGTAGGTAGAAGGTTAAGTGCTAAAATGTAATACTTTGGTAAAATGAGTCCAAACTCTGGAATGTGTTTTGGAAGATTACATTACATTACATTACATTACATTACAGTTCTCCATCATAAAACACCATTTTCACGTTTGTCACACAAAAGGTTTTGTTAACTGTTAAGTTTAGGCAACTAAAACAACTTTAGTTTAGGTTAGGTTAAGGTTAGATTAAGGTTAGGTTAAGGTTAGGTTAAGGTTAGATTAAGGTTAGGTTAAGGTTAGATTAAGGTTAGGTTAAGGTTAGATTAAGGTTAGGTTAAGGTTAGGTTAAGGTTAGGTTAAGGTTAGGTTAAGGTTAGGTTAAGGTTAGATTAAGGTTAGGTTAAGGTTAGATTAAGGTTAGATTAAGGTTAGGTTAAGGTTAGATTAAGGTTAGGTTAAGGTTAGATTAAGGTTAGATTAAGGTTAGGTTAAAGTTAGATTAAGGTTAGATTAAGGTTAGGTTTAGGCAACTAAAACAACTTTAGTTTAGGTTAAGGTTAGGTTAAGGTTAGATTAAGGTTAGGTTAAGGTTAGGTTAAGGTTAGATTAAGGTTAGGTTTAGGCAACTAAAACAACTTTAGTTTAGGTTAAGGTTAGGTTAAGGTTAGGTTAAGGTTAGATTAAGGTTAGGTTAAGGTTAGGTTAAGGTTAGGTTAAGGTTAGATTAAGGTTAGGTTTAGGCAACTAAATCCTTGGAGGAGAGTGGGAGGGAGGGGGGGTAGGGAGGGATCAACTGGAGCTTCGTCAGCACTGATTGGAATGACATGTAATGTTTAGGAAATCAATTATATCTCCATTGTTGAAATAAATAAATAAAATAATTGAATCCAGGTTGTGAGTTGCCTCCCTGCCTCAACCTGTCAGAATCACTTCCTGAATAAGTCTGACTTGATTGATTCTATTTCCTGTCCAGGTTTTATTATACAACCTGACCAGCATGATTCAGTTCATCTTCATCATCGGAGCCTCGTCATGCAAAGCAGTCACACATCATGTTCAATTATTTCACTAAAATAACACCTCGTTTGATATGGAATCGTTTCATTTCAAAATAAAACAGCCAACATTTGAAAAAAGTGACACTTAATTGCAATAATTTGTGTTTTCAGTTATTTTGTAAACGTATTCTCATCATAATTTGATGATCGTAGTTTTTAAAGGATAACGGGTCGACTTCGGTCCTCGGTTGACAAAGTGATGACAGATACAGACTGGATCTGTTTACTGACTGGATGAACTTCATAATGTGAGGCGAGTTCTTACTAAATGATCGGTAGCAGGACATTATAACAAGTGATCAGACTTTCTAAAGGACGGCGGATAGTTTAGACTGAATGATGAACTTGGAGAAAGACTCCCTTCAACACCTGGCGTCAACGTGTCCTGGGTGTCAATTGGAATCCGATCAAATCCAAGACGCATTGAATATCATCCAAAGTGTGAATGCGATGCGTCTCCAAACCACGTCAACGGAAAAAAACGATGGATGGGGGGAAAGTGAGACGAGGTGTTCACTGTCAATATTAAAGGGACGTAAACGTGACGAGAGGACGTGACGTGCACGGGCAGGTGGAAATGAGATTCCGCTGTGCATGATGGGAATATAATCCAGCTGCGTCTGAAGTATTTTCAGAATGGATACACAACGTTACGGAAATGACCTCTCCACGGGGAGCCGGCCGAGCGACGGAAGAGAACACGTACACACACCTTCAGTCAGATGTTGGTTCTGATACCAGCTGGGTGGTTTATCGGCGCTTGTTGCTTTTCCAATTTCACTCCCACCGCCGCTGAAGAAACACCCCCCCCCCCTCCCCAACGGTATTCATAGACCCTCTGATGTGCTGATGATGGCGGCTGCAACGCTACCGAAGGCTTTAGCACCTGGTGTGTGCTTTACCGTCTGATTTAAACATTTCCTAAGCCAGATGGATTGTGGGAGTTGGGTGAGTGTGTGTGTGTGTGTGTGTGTGTATGGTGTGTGAGGGGATGTACTGTATGTGACGTGTGTGTGAGTTATTTGTAGTGGAGATGTGGGAGTGTTGTGTTATGTGTGTGTGTGTGTGTGTGTGTGTGTGTGTGTGTGTGTGTGTGTGTGTGTGTGTGTGTGTGTTTTCTCTTGCGTTTACGTCCTTGTGAGGACATTATGGGGTCCTCACAAGGACGCACAGGACGATGAAGAACATTCTCCACAGTGAGGACATTTTGCCCGTCCTTGTTTCTGGGGTTATTTTAGGGAGTGAATGTAGTCAATGGAGGTCCTCGCAAGTATAGTAATACAAACAAGAGTGTGTGTGTGTGTGTGTGTGTGTGTGTGAGGGAGTTGTACTGTTTTGTTATGTTCTTTCTGAATGATGGCACAATATGGAGTGGAATTACAAGGAGGACAAGGAAGGGTGGAGAAGAGATAAGGTGTGTGTGTGTGTGTGTGTGTGTGTCAGTAGTATATGCCTAGGTTCTCAGTGGGATGTAACTAGTTTGATTGAATGTCCCACACCTCCATGATTTGTTAGTGTGTGTGTGCAGAATACCTACACACACTTTCAAGCTTATATATCTCTATACACTCGCTCGTTCTCCTGCTTCCCTTTTCTCTCCCTGGCTTCCTTCGCTGAACAATTTGATCAACTGGTTCTTAATCTTAACTGGTTCTTAGTTCATATATGGTCTTGTCCTGTAAACAACATGACGCTGGACAGCAAAACTCTTATTTTGAAATATTCTCCAGTGGAGTGTGAAGGCCTACATTGATACCAGGTATACTGTCACTGATTGATCCAGCCGGTTCAGGAGCTCCCGGTGTCAGGTAGATCTTTCCTGGGAGAAACCCTCTGGAGACAGGAAGTGATGCGTTTTACGTTTCAACAGAAGAAGAACTGGGTAGTTAGCATGAGCAGCAAAGATGGAGACAAAATAAAAGAAAATGAGAATTTTGCAGATTACCACTTTAACTCTAACAAATCTTCATTAGGTGGGTTGGTTGGTTCATTGGTGCCTAAAGGAATCAGTCTGTGTTCTTTTCTCCCACTTTAAGATGTTATTGTAAAACGTTTTAAACCACCAAGGCTCATAGCCCGCCTCACGCTGATGACTGGTGATGTCATCACCCATGTGACGCACTCCCTCTCGGCAGCCATGAAACAAATAGTAGCCAGACAGAGCCTCGGGGCGGCCTAAATGTAGACTGTGTGTGTGTGTGTGTGTGTGTGATCTATGTGTTCATTATTTTCTGACGTCCCCACGAGAATAGAAACCTCACAGGTAGCATGTCTCATAACGTCTTCCATCTGAGACAGTCAGGGTCAAGGTTAGCGTCAGGACGAGGTTAGCTTCAGGGCTAAAGATGTACTGTTGAGGGTTTAGGGTCCGGTAGCAGGTAGGTATCAGTCAATGGAATGTCCTCACAAGCACAGTAAAACCAGTGTGTGTGTGTGTGTGTGTGTGTGTTCCTTGATATTTGCTGTTTGGGTGGCTCTGTGACATCTGTATCATGGCGGCATACAAAGTATCCCGAGGGACCGTCTGACGCGTGTGTGTGTGTGTGTGTGTGTGTGTGTGTGTGTGTGTGCGTTGTCCCCGAGACCGGTCAAGGTCACCGAGACTCGTAAGAAACAGACGGAAGAGAGAGATAAAACAGAAACACAAACAGCAAGCCAAAGGTAGAGAGACAGGAGAGGTGAGAGGAAGGAAACAAGGAGCTAGGAAAGGGAACGAACTGGCAGATAAAGAAAGGAAAGGAGAGGAGGGAGGCTGTGAGGACTCTGCTGAATAATGCATGTCTGTCCTGCAGCCTCGCCGGTGTTTCGTTCCTCCGCCGTTCGTCTGTATTAAGTCGGGCCGACATAAATCTCTGCTTAGCCCCGCCGTAATGGCTTTCACTCGTTCGCCAACTCCCTCTCTCTCTCGCCGTCTCAATCATTCTCTCTCTCTCTCTCTCTCTCTCTCTCTCGTTCACTCCCTCGCTCTCTCTCTCCGTCTCCCCTCTAATGCTTATGACCCGGCTCATGACTGATCGGACCACAGGGAGAGATGGAGGGAGGTAGAGAGGGATGCCGAGGCACCGGGCGGAGGGAGGAATGAGGAACGAGATGAACTGAACAAGATGTCTGGTCTTGTTCAGTTCATCTCGTTCCTCATTCCTCCGTGTGAGCTGTGAGGATCTTGGCAAATAATGGAATAAAATCATATCACTACAACTTCACAACTAGCAATACTGCTAACAGACACATAACCAGGTTTAACCCTCCGAACCCCAAACACCTTGGTACTCACGGTGGGTTCATCATCCTGCAGCCCTCTGGGAGCCTGGCTACAAGACACATGACACTCAACGTCTTTTGTGCAGTATAAAACAGATATAATACCATAAATCATAAAGGAAAAAAACAGAAACTGAATTTCTTTGAAAATCTATTTTACAAAATAACAACAGAATCTCCATAAAAACTATTTCTCCCAGTGAAATGTATTATAAATGTCTTATAAATGTCTTATAAAGGTCTTATACATGTTCTTTATATACTAAGATATCGACATATTTCACTGAAAATGGCAGCAGAAGCATTCAGGATTCACCTGTTCTGCTGAAGACCATCAAATGTCCTGTTTTTTACAGAATCTCGCAGCACAAACGGTTTTTTTTTTTAATTTTTGAAATGATGCCTGGAGAATCAAGTGATTTTTGATGATATCTCAATATTTTCATCTTATTTTTAGCGCGACCGATACCGGAACAGGAAGCATTCAGTGATCTCCAGTTGTGTGAAAGTGAGCAGTGATCTAGCGATGACAAATGAGGACCTAATGGAAACCCCACAGTCTCTTACAGTAACCAGAAGAAGGAATAAAGATGTATTGTTTACTCCTTGAGAGAGCGAGGATGAAAGAAGCGCAGCAGTGAAAGGAGACGAAAAGGACAAAGAAACATTGACAAAGAGCAGTGAAGTGCCTGTGAACGGATTACACAAGCTGATGTCTGGGCTTGTTGTTGAGCCGTGTGTGTGTGTGTGTGTGTGTGTGTGTGTGTGTGTGTGTGTGTCAGAGGGGACCTTGGGTTACAGAACCGGGGTTGACTGAGCTGGCCCTGCTGCAACAACAGAGATGTGACAGACAGGAGTGTGTGTGTGTGTGTGTGTTTGTCCTGTGTTACATGCTCCTCTGCACACTTATGTGTGTGTGTGTGTGTGTGTGTGTGTGTGTGTGTCCTATGTTACATGCTCCTCTGCACACTTATGTGTGTGTGTGTGTGTGTGTGTGTGTGTGTGTGTGTGTTCTCCCTGCAGGTACTTGTACCTTCCAGCAGCCAGCTATCTAAGAATAACACAAGTGTCAGGACAGGAACTGGCAAGCCTGCATCACAGTGAGACACACACACACACACACACACACACACATACACACACACACACACACACACACGGCTTGCTATTTCCTGGGAGAGAAAGGGGGAGTTAAATAATGTCTTTTGTATGACGATGCTGTCGCTCCACTCTCAGTCTCCTTATAGTCGGTCTGCATGTCTCTTCCTCTTCCTGGTGCCTGAAGATAACATCGTCTATCTGTGCTGCGGGGGCCCAGGGGTCTACTGGGGTCTACTGGGGTCTACTGGGGTCTACTGGGGTCTACTGGGGTCTACTGTGGCCTACTGGGGCCTACTGGGGTCTACTGGGGTCTACTGGGGCCTACTGGGGTCTACTGGGGCCTACTGGGGTCTACTGTGGCCTACTGGGGTCTACTGGGGTCTACTGGGGTCTACTGGGGTCTACTGTGGCCTACTGGGGTCTACTGGGGTCTACTGGGGCCTACTGGGGTCTACTGTGGCCTACTGGGGTCTACTGGGGCCTACTGGGGTCTACTGGGGTCTACTGTGGCCTACTGGGGTCTACTGGGGCCTACTGGGGTCTACTGGGGCCTACTGGGGTCTACTGGGGTCTACTGGGGTCTACTGTGTACAGCATTCACATTTAGCCCCAATTAGCTCGTCCTGCACACGGCCACACAGTAACGAGAACATCCCGCCTGCAGCGTCTCCCAAACCATTTATTAGTGTTGCATCCTCCAGAAACAGGAAGTAAAACAAAGACAAAACACACTGGAGGAAACAAACTCACATCGGCTCTGTTCAGTTTCTCCCACATCCCTGTGGTGGTACCCGCTGCATACCTGCTATATATAACTGTGATTAAATCCATGTTCATAATCCGTATGCTTTCCCATACACAGTTTACTCAACGTGTTGAAATGATCATGTATGTACGTCTGTCACCCTCCAAGTTTCTATTTTTGTTGCCTTCTATTGTTTTTATTGCTAATTTTCTAATCCATGTTGGTGCTCTTCTTCCCTGCTGTGTCCCTGCTGTCATTTTAGCTGCTGCAACAACCCAGCTTCCCCACCGGGATCAATAACATTTCATCTTATCTTATACATTACACATCGATCTCCCCACAGACAAGCAGCGGGTGATAAGAGCAGAGAGGAAGTCAATATCTCGATGCAAATGTCCTTTAGTGCAAAATCCAAACTTGTAAGTCCACTTTCACCTTTCCACCGTCTCCAAAACCAGTCCTCTAGCGTCACGCCATCCACCACCAACACACCCCTCAACACCGCGTCCACCGATAGGTTGACACCACCAGACAGCTGGATGAGACAAAGCAGCTCTCAACAACAAGGTTGTGTAATATCGATGCTGTCTGTCTCTATTGATGTGTATGTTTGTGTGAATTTGCACTACGCCTCTTTTTTTTTTACAACATAGAAAGCTTTCTTTTTATATTTTAAAATGACATCTTCAAATGTGAGATTCTGTATTTTATTTTATTTTGGTGACATGGCGAGTACTGTGTAAAGTTTAACGAGTTGAATCAAGCTCTAGAATTATATCCATGGTATTCTCAAAACCTGGACGCCATATTGTTGACATGCATGACAGTAACACCACGTTGGTAGCTGACGTTATCTAAACACAAAATCAATCAGATTTTGTGTTTAGAAACTGGAAATGAAGGACCTTGGCCACTAGCCCAGTACACTGAGGGCTAGTGGAGTGAAAATAGTACAAAATTCTTTCCAGCCCAGGATAAATACTGTAATATTAAAGTTTAACAAGACAGGTTATGCTTCAGTATATAGTATATAAGTTGTAGTGAGTTTATCTGTCCATGGCCGGTCCCTACTGGTCTTCCAGCTCTCCACAAACATCCTGGCTTTTTTCTCTTCATATCTTTAGGAGGTTTCTGTCCGGAGGAGGTGGCGGTGCGTTTGGTTTCTGGATGAGGTCGGTTCGTAGCGCCGCTGCTGCTGCTGCAGTTGTTTACGTTAGCTAGCTACTTCTATCAGCGAGCTAAAGCTAAAGCTAAAGCGCTACCTGCCTGTCTGTTGCCTGGAGCGTTGGCGCCATGGCAACAGTGCAGAGTTCCGATAGCCAGGCTGCTTGGATTTTAAGGTGGAACCGAGGAAATAGAACACCGGCAGCTGACTGAGACGCGCTGACATTTCGATGACTACCTTAAATCAGGTTGATGTACGTTCATGCATGGGATTGAGAATCTGCTGCCCGATCTGACTCGCCCACTGGGCTAGCGCTCCCGTTGGAGACTTTAATTTCATGCCCTGGCTCCCAGTCAGGAACACGGAAATTAACCGTTTTTTGAATTCTGTTGAGATGGGAAATTTGTACATTTAGAAATACAATCAGCCGTTCACAGCGAGCTGCCCAAGAGGCCCTCCAATATGGCCGCCAGAGGGTACCTTCAGTCACCTGGAAGCCCTCTTTACACCTTAATCAAGTTTCTTTAAGTGTGATCAAGTTGTGCATGTGTAGTTGGTGATGTAGCTCAGGTTGTTTTTTCATTTCAGTTTAATACTCACAATAACCACGACATGTTACATGTTACCATCAGCTTCTCTGCATGACACGTTGATTGTGAGACAGATTGAAATGTGAAGCTGAAGCAATGAAGCTGTCATTGAGTTGAACGAATGAGTGTGAGAGTGCTATTGTAAATTGTTGAATAAATTCTGATATTTGAAAAAGAGTCCTCGAGTCGTGAATTACTTGAGTATATTTATTAACAATAAAGCTGAGCTCAGGAGAGAGATACACACAAGGTATGGTATGCAGATCTGTCAGAGAAGTGTCTGAGCAGAGATTATAAAGAAAGGGATAAGAAAGGGGCTTGTTTCTAACATCTGCAAGGTCATGTTGATAGTTTAGTCTGAACAGTCAGTTCTGTGTCAAAGTGCTTCTAAGGGGGTTAGAAGGACAGGAGATGGGTCTAAACACAATCCACATATTCATACAGGGACATACATGCAGCAATAAAACCTACACACATGATCACACATGATCACTCATGGGTTAAGTTACACAAGGCATCTAAACAGTTCTTTATTCAGCACCAATAAGAAACTAAGGGGGCATAGAGTCACAGGATACAGGAGAGAGAGAGAGAGAGAGAGAGAGAGAGAGAGAGAGAGAGAGAGAGAGAGAGAGAGAGAGAGAGAGAATAACAAAATACAATAAATTCTTCCACATAAATGAAATGAATGAAAAATGGGAGACAAACAGTAAATGTGTGATTGGAATTAATGAAGAGAAGGTGTGTGTGTGTGTGTGTGTGTGTGTGTGTGTGTGTGTGTGTGTGAGAGAGAGAGAGAGAGAGAGAGAGAGAGACTGTGTATAGGTATTGCTGCCATCTGTTTCTCTGCTGGTTCTCGATGTGACAGTATCCCAGATTGAGATGTGGCTGCTGTCAGGAGCAGCAGATCAGTATTGAGGTCACGTATTGGAGAGGATTTCAGAATGAATACACACCAGTGGCGTAGCTACAGGGGAGCCAATCAGAAGACACCATATGAACTCCATGTGCAGTCAAAGTTAGATCAACCAATGAGTTCCCGTCATGCTGACTTGACAATGTGACCAATAAAAGAATGGTACGAGTCTGCTGGTTATTGAATTGGTCTAACGAACACTTTTAACAAAAAAGACCTCAGGACAGGATTTGAGTTGTCAATACCGAGCCGCTCTGTCTTCTTCTATGAACATCACAGCTGAGTAACGCTGTAAACTACACCACCATGTATTAAATTGGCTGTTGAGTCACCTTGTTACTGGTAGGGATGACGTCACTTTTCCTATCACTGTCTATCTGGTGGTTTATCTTCTGTGTGGGACTCATGTTGTATAGCTGTATAGTAGTATTTCTCTCCACTGTGCTCTTGTGAATGCTTTATGTTGATGTTGGTAACGTTAGTGATGTGGCCACTGTGCCGAGCTGTGTTGTGTTCAAGTGTCCAGAATGCTACTCGTTGTCATGAGGGTTTCCTGCGGTATCTAGGGCTTTTGTTATTCTAGTAAACGCAAGGGCAAATAAAGGATAAAGGTTCATGCCAGGCCCACCAACATACTGATTTCTGGCTACACCAGTGATACACACACACACACACACACACACACACACACACACACACACACACACACACACCCCTTGTTGAGTAGAGCAAAATGTGAGTGGCAGGGTGTGAAGAGCATGTGGAAGAGTGAATGAATAAAGAGAGAAAGGTGGAGATCCAGAGAAAGGAAGGGCAGCGGCATGACAGAAAAAAAAGAGAAAGAAACCAGTGAAAGCCACAAGAATTCAATGGAGGGAGTAAAAGAAAGGAAATGAATGAGTGAATGCACATGAAAGAGAGATATTAGATGATTGATTATAGTCTCCCTGTGTTTCTGCCCGTTGGTCCTGTTGAATAGATTGGAGCAGACACAGAGGGGTGTGTCCATTCATCAACTTCACACTGCAGCGCCGTCGGGGCAGAAACCCTCCGGATGGACGAGGAAATAACAGGGTGGCTGCGATATGATTTGTGTTTAAATTTCACCAAGACGGATTTGGCTCGGCATCAGAGACAGCAAGTCAAAAAGTAATTACCCCGTTGTGTTGTATCGCAGCTTTAAAGGGGCCAAATCATTGTGTTGTATCGCAGCTTTAAAGGGGCCAATTCCCCTATATGTATTTATTGATGTGATCACGGATGTTTCATTACATTGTGAAGAACCCATTACTTTTTAAGTCCAGTTAACAACTCGACTAGTTGCGTAGAAATACCTGTAAACTTAAAGGTGATATTAAGCAACTCTATTATGTTATTTATGTCTGAGTGTTTTTAAGGCCCTGATACAAAGGCAATATATGATGTTGCAACATTGCTTTCAGTCATTCAGTCATTCAACCTGACAATCAGTCATTCAGCCAGTCAATCAATCATTCAGTCGGTCAATCAGTCAATCAATCAATCAATCAGCCAGTCAATCAGTCATTCAGTTAGATGTCAGGCAGTCAGTAACTAACTCTTGGTTTCCATTCCAGTGGGTTTCATAACAAGTCCAGTAATAGTCTGCTAGGGTAGAGTTTCCAATTTTAGGTTACTGTGACAGGAAGCTGTCTCAGATGAGCAGCGGTGCTAACTCTCCCAAGGGAAGCAGCTATTGGCTGCTCCAAAAGTTGGTAAATCTAGGAACGAAGTGGCTAGCTAACTAGCCAGCAGGGTAATTTAGCAAAGCAACTGATGTTAGCGTTAACCTGCAATTACTAGCCACTGCTAACGCTAGCTTCTAGGTTAGCTAGTGTGCTAATCAGATGTGTTAACAACAAGACAGTGATGGTTAGCTAGCTAACAAGATGACATGATCTGAACACAAAATCAATCAGATGTATAGGTGATGAAATGACCAGTCAGAAACAGACAGACATCATCCATGTCTATCCAGTTCTGTTGAGACGGACACATCGTTCAATCAACTGCTGCCCAAGAGCTGTGGACCTCCAATATGGCTGCCAGAGGGTGCGTTACCTCACCTGAAAGCCTCTATTTCTAATATATTACAAGGATGTACATTGGTAAACCTATAAATAGACTCTCAACCTTTACTACAATTAGAATAGAATAGAATGAAATAGAAAACAATAGTAGTTCCAGCAAAGCTTAATCGCATCACAGTCATACCCAGGGTCACTGGTTACCTCTCGGTATTATTGGTGCCCATCCGACCCCCTGTGGATTACAGCTAACTCACTAGTGTCACTAGTGTTGTCAGAATGATTCCTGAACACCATGTCAACTTACATATTTGTGGTGTCTCCTCTGTCAAGGCTGACATCATGAGAGAAAACTACAGACGTGCACCTCCCTACTGTGTTCTTCTTACTTGGCTTCACCTCAACTTACTTGGTGTGTCTGTTTTATTCACAAAGTCCTACTTCACTCTTCTTCAGTGGTTTGATCCTCTTTGAATTCAGTTCAGACAGGATCCACGTTCCTCATTAAAGTGTGTGTGTGTGTGTGTGTGTGTGTGTGTCCCACTCAGCAGAACAGACTGTGTCATTAGCCAAAGTGTCATGTCAGCCCTCCTTCTCACAGTTGCTCTGGACCAATTAAAGTGTCAGTTTGGGAAAAGGCGTTACGTGTGTGTGTGTGTGTGTGTGTGTGTGTGTGTGTGGTGGGGGGGACATCAGACATGACTTTGGAAACTTATAGGCAGCCATTATTATTCCAGACATAACTGGTTTCTAGGGCCGGTGGTCATGTGAGGTGATCTCATTTCAGCAGCCATTCATTACGGTTATTACAGACGTATAGCTCAGACCTGCTCATTTACTGCTCATCATGTCATCTGGTAGGCAGGACAGTTTGGACTCAGTCGTATGAAATACTGTTATTATATTGCTAATGTTTTGGAGCTCCCAGTTGCAGTATTACCCACCGTGTGACGAGGCGTATCCTCCTGACACTTAACTAGTAATATATTTGTGTTTCTGCAAACTGTGTAAAATCGTCCCCCGGCTCAAACACACCGAGACCAAACCCATTACACTTGGTTATCAATTGTAATATTACAAAATAAACTCATTTGCAGCTCCGATTCGCTGACAAAATGTATTTAAACGAAATTTAATTAAACTGGTAAAAACGTGGCAAAGTAATATAATATAGTTGACGAGGGGAATGAATCCATGCAACACGCATCTGCCCTGGTAACAGATTCTCTCATCTGTGATTGGTCGGTTCGCGCATCAGTTGTTCATTTGAACGGTGCTTTAAGGTGGAGTCGAATCGGTTTGCCAGAGGAACTGAATAGAAATTTCAAATCAGTCAGTGTCAGGTTGGATTCGTTCAATTTGGTTGGAAGTGATCCGACACACCTGCAATCACAACATGAGGCTGTTTGTTGGCTCTCGCTAAAGAAAAGACTGAATCTGACAACTGCAGTCTGCCTACCTCGGCAAATTGTCGTCATTACGTGACACCCAAATAGCAAACTACTCAGTCGGTCTAGTTGATTGCTGCTATGAAGAATACGTGAAGAAGAATATGTTTTGCTCGGATGTGTGAAGTTAAGAATACTTTAATTTGTCCCATTTTTGGGTTGTTAAAAGTCACTTTTGTTTCAATGTTCAGTATCATATCTGACGACGGACACAAGGTGAGTGCGTGCATGAACGTCCACGAGAAACTTCCCTTTTCCATGTTCTGACAGGAGAACCACCAAAATCATCTCTAGTGTCTGTGGTAGATTTCTCTGTCCTGGTCACATGCTAGCATGTTAGCATACAGTATGCTACGTGCCCGTAGGCAGCTAGCATCATCTAACGAGAACAGAAACCTTTGGTCTTGGTCTGATTCCCCTTCATGTGATGAGAGGACTGGCAGAAAAAAACCAACAGGCCAATTTCCCAAGAAGTCTCTGTAGACCTTTAGCGTCCATCAGAGAGAAACCCATTAAGAGTTATGAGGCAGACATGCTGTAGGTGCTGAACCAGCAGCTTCTGATTCTTGGTTAATGTGATGCTTGATTGGTTCCTGTAGGGAAATTCTCATTTGCTCGACAGACCACGGGTCAGCCACAGAGGAGGCCCCGGGGAGGAGCAGCGATTCGGTGGCTCAAGGACATTTCAGCAGGATGGATGGCTTGAAAATGGTCCAATCCTCCGGTTGAAGGATGCTGTCTTTAACCACCGGGCCGCTGGGTTCCTGGTGTTAGCCTTGTGTCATGGAAAGCAGACTCGTCCAAGGCTGGACTCAGACCACCAGGGAACCCCTTGGTGGGAATCATTGTAGAACATTTCAGACAGTGGAGCAGTAGGGACCATCTATTCACCTCAGGCACTGAAACCCAACGGGTCAGTCACAACGCCAGTCTGGTAACTTCAGGATGCAGTCTGGAGAATAAGAGATCCACCATTAGTGAAGAGGTATCTTTATCTAGCAGGACTGCCTTTAGATATTTAGCTGTTTAGTTTTGACTCCTGGGTTAAAATGCACACCCCCGTCAGACTGCTCTCTCCCGGGTCAGGAGGCCGACTGCCGCATCACTTCCTCTCCTAATACTTGCATCCTTTAAATTGTCAGTAATCACCTCATCTGTGTTTCTATCCAAGCTTCCTGCTGCTTGTTTTATTTGTGTCTCTCTGGTTGGACATACCGAGCCGAGGTTTATTTCAGTTTCGCTATTTGTGGATTTCATTTACACGTTGTTGCTATTGTGGCCAAATGCTTCTCTTACCACCCGCGGAGACGGTTTGGCTCAGACATGATGGGTTCATTCAGACCTGGGTTTTACCTGACGACCCAGGACACGATGTGATGAACTGATTGCTGGCCTGTAAATAAACATGTTTCCAATGAGTTTTATTTTAGTTATTAGCCAGTTTTTTATTAGCCAAACTATGGCCAACAATATCCAGTTTCTGAGGATGGAATCATCTAAATTCATCTATTTTATCATATTAACTGATGATTTTTTTCTCGAAATGTCTTCATTCAAGGCACCTTTGCTGAAACATGCTGAGACCAGAAAATGAAAGGCTTTTTACTTTGCACACAAAGGAAGACGGCCTTCGCTTCCTTTTTCAAGTTTTCTGTTTCCCTTGACTCAGCGAGCTCCGTTTCCCCCCAAACAGGCTTTTAGGTTTTCAGTGAACTCTAACACCGTCTCAACCTGGATGTGTTTTCTAATGAAACTCCTCAGTTCTACTGAAGTAACGAGTCTGGATGCGGTCCAGACACGATGCGCCTCGGTTACGTAAAGAGAATCAAGGACAGAGGTTTAGACGGACGGCGCTACGGGAGGCGGTCAGATGACATTTCTGAGGGTGGACGCTCGGAGGCGTGACGTGACGGTGGGCCTTAGCGATCACACCGGACAGCAGCGAGACAGGAGACAGGCAGATGGCGGGGGGGGGGGGGGGTTCAGATGTCTCTACTTATTCTCTCTCTACTCGTTTCTCCCTCTCATTTCTCTCTTTTTAATGGCAGTATCTTCTTTTTCTGTGCTGATCTCCTCTCTTCTCTCCGTCTCTCTCCCCCCTACAGTGTTCCTCTTCATTTTCCTCTCTCTCTGTTGGTGTATTTCCATCCTGCTGTCTTCCTTCTTCTCGTTCCTCTGATTCTCTTTCCATCTCTACAGTTGTCTTTATATTGTCACTTCCCCCTCCCTCCCTCCCTCCTTCCCTCCCTCCCTCCCTCCTCGCTCTCCTCTCCCCTACAGTATTTGTTTCTGTTGTCTCTCGCGGTGCGTCTCTTTCTCCCTCTCTATCATTTCTTCCTCTCTCTCTCTCTCTCTTCCTCTGCGTTATCAATAGATGTTAGTTTAAGGTGTTTGATGTGAGTGGCTGGTGTGCAGATCAAATCAGAGGAGGCGTTCAGCACCGAGAGCTATTGATCTCTACAGTGGAGTCAGAGCCGCTCAGCTCAGCACACACACCGCTGCTGTCTGCAATACTGCTGTCTGATCTGTTTGTGTGTGTGTGTGTGTGTGTCTGCATGTGCATGTTAGCATGTGTGTGTACAAGTGCACATGCAAGTACTTGTGTGGTTTGTGCATGTGTGTGTGTGTGAGTACAGGCTGTGAGTGGATGAGTCTCCACCTCTCTCTCTCTTTCCTGTGTTATTATTTCTCTCCCTTTCAGATTTCACACCTCATTTTTTTTTTAAACTTTATCGACAGACCTGAACAGAACATCCGTCTGATAGCAGGTAATACAGTAATAGATTAAAACAAGGAGCTGTACAGCACAGAAAGCTATTGATCTCTGCAGATCCACTCTGGATCTCAGCCCAGCACATCGCTGCTAGGATACTGTTGATTTACTGTGTGTGTGTGTGTGTGTGTGTGTGTGTCGTATTACAGTTTTTGTGAGAACCAGTTTGAGTTGTAGACCTTTGCAGTGTGGTCAGTTTGGCCAGTCATCACTTTCTCGAGGGGTTTGGCCCGTTGGTCAACTTACCTGATGGTGGTGAGAACATGGAAGTCATCCTCGTGTCCCCGGTAGATCATTGGCTCTTAGCATACACTATGTTGAGTGATAGGAACATGGCATCACCAGAGTAAGAAGACTGGCCTTTTAATAAAAACCTTGTTAGTGGTTTTTATGTCCTTTAGCTGCAGGGTAAGGTGTCCGAGTTGAATGAGGTCTCTGCTTTTTTCCCATCCCCGCCGACCTTCCTCCACGGACAGCCAGGGAGCAGTGGGCAGCCGCCAACACCAGCGCCCGGGGACCAATTCCAGGTATATGAAGCCTGGTTTACCTTTGGAACTATTTCAGGTAAGAAACCACGTATCCATCCGCTGCGTAGTGATTTGTAGCTGTACACAGTCTCCCATCGCCCACCATGTTCCCTTCCTATGGAAACCGGTGGTCCCTACAAGATCTGGTGTGGGGGTCTCGTCTTGATCTGGGGGTAATAAGGACACAGATTGAGATGAATAGTTTGTAAAATTCCAATTTGCTTCCCTTTTCAGCCTCGAGGAGGAGGAGGAGAAGGAGAAGGAGGAGGAGGAGGAGAAGGAGAAGGAGGAGGAGAAGGAGCCTCCAGTGAAGGTCTGGTGAGCAGCAGCTAGGCGTCGGAGGGAGGAAAGGCTGCAGTGGTGGTGCAGCACTGGAGGAGCGCTGCAGCAAAGATGCAGGAGGGAAGTTTTTATGGCCTCGACTGTCCTGAAGAAACACTTAGCATTTTAATGGTGTGAGGTGTGTGTGTGTGTGTGGGGGGAAGAAGAGTGAAGATGATGAAGAGGGAGAATGCTACTGAACAGAGGAATTGTGCAGCCTGAAGCAATTCTGCTTTCATGAAAAACTTCTAAATCAATCTCCCTTCTCCTCTTTTCTTTTCTTGTCTTTCTACCACGTACATCACGCTGTCTCTCTCCCTTTTGTCTACTTCTGTCTCCCTCTTATCTCTTCTCTCTCTCTCTCTCTCTCCTCCTCCTGAGATGACCCAGCTGAAGAAAAGATGAGAAGATGAAAAATGACAGAGAAAAACCTTTCGTCTTGTCGTCTTGTCGTCTTGTCGGTGAAGCTCCTCGACTGGAGAGTGTTACTCATCCACATTTCCCCAGCTGGTAAAGGGAGGAAACTTTCCCTCCGGCGTACCCACCGACTCCCAACTTGATTGGGGTGAACGGAGCGAATCTGCAGTCTCACTTCATGAACTAGACTGATAAGGCTCTTGTATTTTAACAATCTCATCACTTCAAAAACCAAGAAGTAATTCAATGATTGAGTGTGAAGGTTAAGATGACAAATGTGTTGAAAACTAGCGTAGATACATAACCTGTCCTGATTGGTGGAAGCGGTGAGGTTCTGTCTGAATCTCCTCCAGCCTGGCCTCTTATCGGAGCATCCAACCCGTTGACTCTGCCGTCTCAACGACCTTCATCAGAAACGTCCAACGGCATTAAAAACAGATTTCTAACGCCTCAGTAAAAGGGTGACTCTTTAACAGACAGTAGCGCAGCTGTTCGTCCTGATGCACAAGTTTGAGTTTTCTGGTAGCATAGCCCCGTGGCTCCAGACCCGCCCGGTAACCAGAAGGGCACAGGTTCGATCCCCGCGAGAGACAATGGTGTCCATGGACAGAGACGTGGCTGTAGCGAGAAAGTCACTGAGGTGAGATGTTTTGTTTGTTTCATCACCTCCATAAACTATACAGTAAAATACTATAAGACTTTACATCTGGTCTGTGTTTTTTACTCATTTCGTCATTTATCACAACAAATAAACTAAACTCTAAAAAACACATCACCCATTAAAAGTCAGTCTGGAAAACAACATCAACATATGATTCTTGTGAAATTGAAGGACTTCATTCTAATAGAATGAAGTTTCCTGCTAGAAATTCATCACAGATAATTACATCCATAAAAACAAAACTATTTTGTAAGCAAACATCTTCTATCCATTATGTGCGTCACTTTCATGCCAGCAATTTTCTTTTCATATGATGGAAATTGCATTTTGTGAACGCAACTCTAATTGTACTCCAGTGAAACGCATTCAGGGTTGAGTTCAGGGAACAGCAGGAAAATCGGTCAGCAGTTTGCAGCAGTCCAATGAAAAGGCAGACAGAGCTGCAGCATTGTACGCCCATAATAACATCTATATCTGGGTGAGTCAGTTCAAGTCCTTGGCCTGTCTGATAACCTTGCTTTGAGTGTGTGTGTGTGTGTGTGTGTGTGTGTTTGTTTCCATTCTTCAGTCTGTCTCCTTTCATCTGCTAGACGAGTCAGCATCAGACAGAGAGCGTTTACTGTCTAGTTTTTTCTCCCTTCCAGTCTCTTTCTTTCCATCCCTCTTCCTTTTTTTTTGGGTTAGAGTGTAAAATAGGGTGAGGCACATTTAACCAGAAGTCGATGAAAAAGTTTTAGCAAGTGATTTTAAAGATGATGGAGGCTCTAGACGGTCTGCAGAAGCAGCAGTAGTAATAGTTTTACTGGTAATAATAACATTTTATTTACGTGACTGTTCACTCAGAATAAAAGACAATACAACAAATAAAAACTAAAAGAAATCGTAGAAATAAAACAAGCTAAAATTGAAACCAACGAAACAGATAAGACACAACGTCAGAAAATTCCTTTTGAGCTCTTGAACATTTGAACATAAGGGGGTAAAAACTCAACGATGCTGTCAGGGGCCGAGCCATTCGCCGCTTTAAAGGTAATCAATAACATCTTGGAGTCGATTCTGAAGCCAACAGGAAGCCGGTGTGAATAATCTGCTCTCTTCTGTTCGATCCTGAGATCCAAGCAGCTGCAGGTCAGATGAGAGAGTGTTCCTATTAGGAGTACTGGGAACCGTCAATACAGGAAGAGCAGGAACGACTTGTTCCACGTCCCCACAGGATGAAGATGATATTTCTCAACTGATAGAAACAAGACTGAACAGCGCTTTGGACTTCGAGACCAGAATCAGAAATGACTCCTGGCTTCTGGTTTGATATTGGCCGTCAGGTTGTTAGTAGTAGGAGGCTCTGAGTTCAGTTGCTTCATGCTTTAAAAGTGATCAGTAACATCAAATCTAAACCTCATGGGCAACTAGAATGGAGGGATGCTGCTGAAGACGTAGTCCTTCGTCCTACGGTGGCCCTGAAGCGAACACATTGAAGTGACTCAAACCGGAAAGGGTAGGAACGTAATGGACGATGATTCCTCGTCGCTGATTGGACGAACTGTCCGTGGGTCTGGGTGAACAGGGAAAAGCTAGAGTTAACTGGTGACGACGACAGACAGACGACCAGAATACGTATCGGCCGTATCGTGGTGAAGATCCTCTACTGCTTTACAAAATATCTACTCCTTCCTCCCAGACGGACAGACAGAGCGTCCAATCAGTGACGAGGATTCATTGTTCAATAAGTACTTACCCTTTCTCGTGGCAGTCGCTTCAATGCGTTTTGTTTTCTGGCTTGTTAAAGTTTTTTGTTTTTTTTGCACTTCGGGGCCGATAGTCTTTTGTGTTTCGTCTGACAGACTGAACCAGAGTGTCTTTCTGTACATGTCAGCCTGTTGTCTGAGAATTTGTTGCCTTTGGAGTCCCAACACAATGCTAGAGCTGCCATCAGCACATTCACACACACACACACACACACACACACACACACACACACACACACACGGGAAGACAACACAACCCCGAGCAGTGCTTAGGACTCAAGTGTCAGTAAATTCTCGAGAGATTAGCATCTGAATCTACTGACTGTTAAGTTGCTCTCGTCTTCAAAGGATCAATAAAACGCTGCAGGAGGAAAAAATGCTCTTCTCGTTTTAATCCTCCTTGGTGAAAGTAGTCGTACTGGTACTCAGGTATCCGAACCAGCAGAAAAACGTCTCAGGGAAAATGTTTAAATACCACAGGTAGCGATGTGAAAACCTTTTCAGAAACATATTGAATTCCACACCGAGCGCGTGCAGTTTTGACATTTCATAACATTTACAGTTTTGACATTTAGCTGATGCTGTTACCCGGAGGTGACATACAACTGCAGAATAAGCTTCAGTTTCCTAGAGCACCGATATTACAGCCAATAGGAAGGAGGTCCGATACTCCCCTGACCCTCGAATCATCATGAAAGAGATGAAATGAAAAGAAATGAGAGACGAGGAGAGAAGACGAATGGACTTTTATGACTTGAGCGAACCTTGATTGGTAGTATGGCTGCACACGGGCGGCTGCAAAACCTTTCACTCTCAGTTAAGGTCACGGTTAAGGTGAGGGTAAGATCCTGGTCATGGTTAAGCAAGAAAAACTTCAAAACCTCGAGGGAAACGCAAACGTAGAGAACGTACAAACACCACGCAGGAAGGACCGAGGCCGGGAATCGTGGACGATGATGCATTACTTTTCATAACAGTAACCAAGAAATTGGCACCGTCGCCTCACAACAGATAGTGAAGAAGGTCCCTGGTTCGATTCCCAGCCCTCGTCCTCTGGGTGGATGATCCTCCCACAGTCCAAGACATGCAGGTCAGGTGGATGGAGCAGTGGCGTCGTCTGGCCTTTCGGGGATAAAGTCCCCAATATTGTTTTTCTAGCCCCGAACCTTTTAACAGACATCCTTTACGTTGAAGGACTGGAGAGGTTAGGGAAGAGAAGAGTCTGTGAGGAGAAGGGTAATCATTCCTCAGGAGTACCTGATTGTACTTCCTGTTCTTTCGTACATTTAGCTTAGTAAGCAAAAGTAAATGTGACCAGAGTTGAAGCATTAATTGACAGAATGACGTCATTATGAAGAAACAGGTGGACGGATTGTGTCCCTTCTGTTGAGCCGACTTAAGGCTCAGTCTCTGTGGTGGGCGTGGCTTATTTGACACATCATTATTTTTTCATTCTCTTGCTGCAGTATTTTGCACCATTGTGGCTTGTTTTTATATAATTTACAAGTAAGACTTCATAATCAATTGTCAGTCAAGTGTAGAATTAGTTTTGTTGGTCCATGAAATTGGTCCATTTTAGAGTTTAACTTTTCACTTTTTTCAAAATTTTCCCGGGGGTGGGGGGTTAGGGTCCTCTTAAGGTGACTCTAAATTGCTGATAGGTGTAACTGTGATTGTCTGCCAATGCATGCTGGGATAGGCTCCAGCCCTCCTGTGACCCTGAACAGGAATAAGAATAATTAGTTTTGGCAGGACTGTGATCATTTGCAGACATCAACAACGACTCCTGCAGCTCTTAACAAAACCATCAAACCCATCACCGTGGCGACGGGGACCGGTTTCGGGAGATGCTGTAATTAATCACCGCGTACGCCAAGAGGATGTTTTCATGTTTTGCCAGATTTGGTGAAGGCTGGATCCCACGGCGAGATCAACCGCCTGTAATATGAAGGATCTGTTTCACTTCTCTGACATCACCACAACAGCGGCGGCTCAGTTTGCTGCCAGCTGATCTCAAAGCCAATGGACAGACTGGAGGCGAGACTTCAATATCAGACACCAGAATCAGAGAGAAGGTTGAGGTTAGTCACGTACATGCACAGGAAGTGACCTCTGACCCTTGACTTCCTTTTTATCGGTTGCTTATATTGCTGACGATTGAGGAATTGAAGCTTATTCCACTCTTGGATGCCTCAAATATAAATGTGAAGCCAGGAAGAGGTTCTGATGGAGCTGATCGAAGGAGATTTTCACAGCAGATGTCCAAGACTATAGATGTACACACACACTCACACACACACACACACACACACACACACACACACACTCAGTATGCTCACACGGGCCCACAGTTCTTCACTTGTTTTGAGTACACACCTAAGCCTGGACACCTGTACACACACACACACACACACACACACACACGCTGGACTGCCCACACCTCTTTCACGCTACGCAGGATGCCTGGAGGTGTGTGACGTGGGAAGCTGTGGCCTCAACAGATTTTCCAGGTGAAAAACGTGAAAACCAGCCTGTCAGAGTTGTCAGCGTGCTTCCAAGGTGCCATGTAGTCGCTTTGTCAAGGAAAATGAATTATCCTCACAACCCACGTGCCCCCCCCCCCCCCATCTCTGTCTGTCTTCTGTTCTGCTCGACTCCCACTTTTTTCCATCTTGTACTCTTTTTACCAAAAGGCAAATTCAGTGAGGGCAGGTGGGAGTGAGAAACTCTACTCCTCTGTACCTGTAACAACTTCATGATGTGATGAAAACCATTTTGTACAAACCAACTCTGTTCTTTATTGAGCAGCATCTACTACCGCTACCACCAACGTTCATTTAAGAGCCTTCAGAGTACCCAAAGCACTTAACAACAACAAGAAAGAAACAGAACGTTTTAGTAATTAAATGAAATTAATCAACGTTGAAGTCAAATTGAACTTCTTAAATCGTCACAATTTATCCCCTTTGTTTTCAGATTAGCACACTAGCTAATGTAACTAGTAGAAGCTAGCGTTAGCAGTGGCTAGTAGTCACATGTTAACATTAACATCAGTTGCGCTCTAAATTAGCCTGCTGGCTAGTTAGCTAGCTACAAAAGCCAAAAAGCAATAGTTTGTCTGGTTTAAATCATGATGATCATAAGACACATGCTCTAGCATTTTATAATAAATCGTTGTTCTATAAGCAGAGACTAGACTAGACTAGACTAACATATGTATTCTCCAAATAAGAGATGAATGCAGCTGATGAACGAGTGAGAGATGAACGAGTGAGTCAGAGAGATGAACGAGGGAGTCAGAGAGATGAACGAGTGAACAGAGAGATGAACGAGTGACCAGAGAGATGAACGAGGGAGCAGAGAGATGAACGAGGGACCAGAGAGATGAACGAGGGAGCAGAGACTAGAGAGATGAACGAGTGACCAGAGAGATGAACGAGTGAGTCAGAGAGATGAACGAGGGACCAGAGAGATGAACGAGTGAACAGAGAGATGAACGAGGGACCAGAGAGATGAACGAGGGAGTCAGAGAGATGAACGAGGAACAGAGAGATGAATGAGGGAGTCAGAGAGATGAACGAGGGAGTCAGAGAGATGAACAAGTGAACAGAGAGATGAACGAGTGACCAGAGAGATGAACGAGGAACAGAGAGATGAACGAGTGAGTCAGAGAGATGAACGAGGGACCAGAGACTAGAGAGATGAACGAGTGACCAGAGAGATGAACGAGGGAGTCAGAGATATGAACGAGTGACCAGAGAGATGAACGAGGAACAGAGAGATGAACGAGGGAGTCAGAGAGATGAATGAGTGACCAGAGAGATGAACGAGTGACCAGAGAGATGAACGAGGGAGTCAGAGAGATGAACAAGTGACCAGAGAGATGAACGAGGGAGTCAGAGAGATGAACGAGTGACCAGAGAGATGAACGAGGAACAGAGAGATGAACGAGGGAGTCAGAGAGATGAACAAGTGACCAGAGAGATGAACGAGGGAGTCAGAGAGATGAACGAGTGACCAGAGAGATGAAACAAGTGACCAGAGAGATGAACGAGGGAGTCAGAGAGATGAACGAGTGACCAGAGAGATGAACGAGGAACAGAGAGATGAACAAGGGTGTAGTGGCTTTCGAAAACAACTTTTAGCCACTGTCCTAGCAGGAGTGAAGTTCAGCTTCAACGCACCAGGGTGCACAACAAACGCACCTGTTTCCTTTGCTTGCTATCGCCGTAGATGTCGATTCTCAGGTGGCTCCGGAGGATTGATGAACAACAAAGTTGAAAAATAGAAGTGTGCTGTGTATGTGTATGTGTGTGTGTCAAAAAGGGGTGCATCAAAAAAGGCGATCAAAAAATGCCTCAGTATCAAACAAACAAAAGGCTTGAGTAGCAATATGATTGTGTGGTTGAAAAACTGTCTCGCCTTCACGCTCCCTAGGACGCCGTTTTTCAAACTAAAAAGCACTTCCTCCTATGGCGTCTTGCGTCCGCTTACGTAAGGTGGAGCCAAGGGGCAAGGGCCAATCAAACTAAGTCCTACTCAAAACTCAAACTCAAAAGGGGGATGGCTTCATAAGGTCTGATAAATCATAAAACTCTGCTCTTGTCAACAACTTAAATGATTTGGCTCCGACATTCCAGCCCCTAATTGTTTACTGAACAATTACTTACACTCAAAAAAAGGAGCAAAGTCAAAATAACTAAAATCAAAAAGGGCTTTAACTTAATTTGTCTTCAGTCTGTTGCTTCCATCAGCAAACAGAGTTTGCTGATTGGTCTTTGCAGAACATTAATCTTTGTCTTGACGAGTACACTACGCACAAAGCCTCTGGTGTCTGGTAATGTCTTTACTATGCGTCCCATTAGCCACGAATTTCGGGGGGCCGTGTCATCCACTATAACAACCAGATCACCAGGTGAGAAGTTCCTTTTTGGATGATTCCATTTGCTTCTCTCCTGCATGAGTGGCAGGTATTCTCTAACCCATCTTCTCCAGAAGAGGTCTGTGATATATTGCACCTGCTTCCATCTTCTTTTGCAATACAGGTCGGTTTTCTGGAAAAGTCCAGGTGGCATGACTGGCTTCCCTTTCATCTGAAGCAGATGGTTCGGAGTGAGGGCTTCTAGATCGTTGGGATCACTGGAGACAGATGTGATCGGTCTGTCGTTCATGATGGATTCGACTTCACACATAGCGGTCTGTAGACATTCGTCGTCCAATGTCTGCTCTTTGACAACAGAACTTAAAATCTTTTTCACTAATTTTATCAATCTCTCCCAGACACCGCCATGGTGGGCTCCTGAGGGAGGGTTGAATGTCCATTTTATTCCTTCATTCAACATTGTGTTTTGAATCTTTTGGTGATCCAACTGTTTGAGTGCTTCTCCAAGCTCTCGTTGTGTTCCAACAAAGTTGGTCCCTTGATCTGTTCTGATGCTAGTCACTGGGCCTCTTCTACATATGAATCTTCTTAGGGCATTAATACAGGAGTCAGTATCCAGGTGACTAGCAATTTCAAGGTGAACAGCTCTGCTCACAAGGCAGGTAAATATGACCCCATACCTTTTGACTCGTGAGCGGCCTCTTTTAACTTCCACGGGTCCAAAATAATCAATACCGACATGAGTGAATGGGGGCAGATCGGGCAAGACGCGATCTTGTGGAAGGTCAGCCATCTTTTGCTCACCTCTTTTGGCTTGTTGACGTCTGCAGAACAGGCAGTTCTTAATTGTCTTTCTGGCTAAAGAGTTTGCAGAAGGCATCCAGTAACGTTGACTTAGTCTGGAAAGCATGTGGTTTCGACCAGAGTGGCCAACTTGCTCGTGGATGTGACGCAGCAGAATTCTGGAGATGTGGGAATTTTTCGGGATGATCATGGGGTGTTTCAGCTCCACTGGCATAGCAGTTTTACCTAGTCGTCCACCAACTCTGAGAACTCCCTTCTCCAGAACTGGATCCATCTTCATGATTGAGCTTCTTTTGGCACAACTCTTACCTTCCTTCAAACGACTGAGTTGTTCTTTGAAGTGTTGCCTTTGTACATAGCAGATTAAACCTCTCTCTGCTTCTTCCAAGTCCTCCACAGAGAGGCATTGGGCTCCAAGTGTCAATTTGAATTTATGCATCTGTTCTTGCATGGTGTCAGTTTGTTTGCCGATCTCTTTTCTCTTTATACTCAACTGTCTGAGCATTTCCTTTAGCTTGAGCATCCATGCTACAGCTCGTTTGAGATTGTTCCACTTTGAGAAGTACTCAATCAATTTGGTCATAGGTGGCTTTTCTTCCACACCGGCACTGTGGACAGTAGCCTCTTTACGAACTTCTGGATCGTCTGAAGAAAGGGTGCTGACCTCGGCAGGGATCTTTGGCCATACTGCTTCGGACTTCAACAGGAAATCAGGACCATTCAGCCATCGCTTGGCGCTTAAGAACGCATCCACGTTCAGTCCTCTTGAGGCGTCATCCGCTGGGTTTTGTTTAGAGCTCACATATCTCCATTGAGATGGATTGGAGAGATCTCGGATCACAGATATTCTGTTTGCAACAACCGTTTGGAATCGCCTTGTTTCATTATTAATGTACTTGAGTACTGATTGGCTGTCAGTCCAAAACACTGTTTCTTCAAGTGGAATCTGAAGTTCAACTTTCAACATTCGGTCTATGCGTACAGCTAATGTTGCTGCAGCAAGCTCCAGTCTGGGAATGGTTACCTGTTTCAATGGCGTGACTCTTGCTTTCCCCATAACGAGTGCAGTGTGTACTTCGTCTTTTTCATTTGTCAGTTTTATGTAGCTTGCAGTGCCATATCCAAGTTCACTTGCATCGCTAAAGTGATGGAGCTGTGCTGTCTTGATTTTGTTGAAGTTGTCAGGCTTCATGGATCGGGCAACTTGGAAGGTGGATAGCTGGGTCAGGTCTAATAACCATTTTTGCCAGGGTTTAGCCAAGTGCTCAGGAATGACTTCATCCCATCCAAACTTCATTCGGCAAAGTTCTTGCAGAATCAGCTTCGCTTTCAGAACAAAGGGTGACAGGAAGCCGAGCGGATCATATATGGAACTGACCATTGAGAGAAGACCTCTTCTTGTGACTGGTTGACTCTTCATGTTGATCTGAAAGGTGAAAACATCCTTCTCAATGTTCCACTGTATTCCTAGAGCCCTTTCTACCGGTAGCTTGTCACGGTCAAGGTCCAGTTCTTTCATCTGCTTTGCTTTGTCTTCTTTTGGGATGGAAGCCAGAACTGATCTGCTATTGCTGACCCACTTAGTCAATTTAAATCCGCCTTCAGCACAGACATCTCTAAGTTCTTTCACTAGCGTGATGGCATGCTCTTCTGTGTCTATGGATTTCAAACAGTCATCTACATAAAAGTTGTTGTGGCGGACTGGGGGGAGGGAGGGTGGTAGGTTCGGCTGGACTCAGCGGCTGCGGCCAATTAAAGCTGAGTGCAGCCGGGCCTTTTTAACCTGTGGGTGAATGTGTGAGCGAGAGGGACGCGCCAGTGTGAGAGGCTGGCGGCGTGGATGCGGGAGCCGGCGGCGATTGGGAGGATCGAGGGCCGGCAGACCGGAGGAGCGGAGAGCGAGCCAGCAGCAGCCGCGTCTGAGCGGGGTCCGCGGCTGGAGTGCCGGGACGGAGGCGAGGGCGCGAGCTGCGGGACGGAGTGGGAGAGCGGCGTCTCCCTCCGCGGCGACGACCGACGGAGGTCCCCGGGGGTGCAGTCGGGAGCCGCCTGCAAGAGCTGGTGACAGTCGGGGTTGGGGCGGGATGCCCCTGCAAGCCTGGCAGGCTGGCCGGCTTTGGGGTTCCGCGGCTGACCCGCCGGGGAGGACTGAGGTGCGTCGGTGGAGGGAGACGGCGCTACCAACTGCCGTCAACACCGGGGCCGGGTTTATTTGAGTGTTGGGGAATAAAACGGCCCTGCTGGCCAACTAACCCTCCTCATGCCTTGTGTCTCTGTTTGTCCGGACCCCGGTAATGTGGCACGTTGCCACAGTTGTGCTTGATAGTAGACACTACCTCTTCATCATATTTATCGTTGTTGTCCTTTGCAGTTCTTTGTAGTGCAAAGTTAGCACAGCTTGGCGATGAAATGGCTCCAAAGAGATGGACTTTCATCCTGTATTCTTCCAGCTTTGAGTTTGTGTTGCCATCAGGCCACCAAAGAAAGCGCAAGTAATCAACCTGATCAGGACAAACTCTTACTTGATGGAACATGCTCTCGATATCTGCCATGATTGCAATCTTCTCTTGGCGGAATCTCAATAGAACTCCTAGGAGTGTGCTGGAAAGATCTGGACCCTGAAGGAGCTCACTGTTGAGGGATGTGCCTTGGTATGTTGCTGTGCAGTCAAATACAATTCTGATCTTCTGTTTCTGTTTGTGGTAAACACCATGATGGGGTATATACCAGATTGTTCCTTCTTTTTGTATAAGCTGCTCTTGAGGAACTTTTTCTGCATGACCCTTGTTGATCATGTCGTTCATGAAGTCTTTGTACTCTGTCAAGAAATTCTCATCTCTCCTTAATTTCCTTAGGAGATGTTGAGCCCGTTGTTCTGCCATATGTCGATTGTTTGGCATGACTACTTCCTCCTTACGGAAAGGCAATGGCAAGTAGTAGTGACCATCTTCAAGGATTACAGAGTCCGACTCCAGCTTCATAAACTTGCGGTCTTCCTCTGACATTTCGCTTCTTTCTTCATAGTGTTTCTCGGAAAAGTCATGATTGTACTGTTGCATGAGAACTTCCTCTAAACTGGCAATTGAGATCCTATTAGCCATTACCTTTTGACGACCCGCATCATCAGCCGCAGTAAAACCTCCAAGAGAGATGAACGAGTGACCAGAGAGATGAAACAGGTGACCAGAGAGATGAACGAGGGAGTCAGAGAGATGAACGAGTGACCAGAGAGATGAACGAGGAACAGAGAGATGAACAAGGGAGTCAGAGAGATGAACGAGTGACCAGAGAGATGAACGAGGGAGTCAGAGAGATGAACGAGGGAGTCAGAGAGATGAACGAGTGAGTCAGAGAGATGAACGAGTGACCAGAGAGATGAAACGAGTGACCAGAGAGATGAAACGACTCAACAACAAATTGATTAATGAGGTGGATGATAACGATAATAATAATTATCATAGTAACAATAATTATGTCATTACCACTAATACACCATGGACCTCTCTCCCCCTCCCCCTCTCTCCCTCCCCTCCCCCTCTCTCTCTCTCCAGTAAAATGATGTGATTTCATTTCCAATGGGTACGTTTAATGTCTGTTGAACGCAGAGAGACAGACACTTTAACTCATCATACTGCCATGAGGCCTGAACCGTGTGTGTGTGTGCTGCATGATATCAAGTTCGTCAGGTTTTTTTTCCTCTGCCAAGCACTGTGTGTGTGTGTGTGTGTGTGTGTGTGTGTGTGTGTGTGTGTGTGGGTCCCCAGGAGGGAGGCTGCTGGCTGCCAGAGCAGCCCAGTTGTCGTCACTACGCCTGGGGCAGCCTCTGGGACAAGCTGGCCTCTCTGGAAGATCCTCTGCTGGAGACACATCAGAGCTGGCTTGGACGAGGAAAACAAGAGTCCCAGACGCTGTGAGCACCGTTACACAACCAGCAGCTTCACTTCTTCACAACAGCCTCTCTTGTTTTTATCCCTTTATTCTTATGCATGCACACTACTTTGGAAACAACCTTTCAGTCGGTGCACATGCGTTGGTACCTGTTATATAAAAGCCATACCACCCTTGAAGACGCTCTCCACTGTGATTATGGGTACTTTGCGTCTGCCAGTGGTATTCAGCTGCAATTCGCACCTATTGCGTCACCATTTCACCCATAACCACAGTAAACAACAGCCTTTCAAGATGATTATTTTGGCATTTTTGCCTTTGATTGCTCACAGTGAAGCGACAGGAGAGAGACTGGGAGAGAGACCAGGGGATGACATGCAACGAAGGTCTCTACCAGAGATTTCTAAACTTGATTTGCAATGTTTTCATTTAGCAATTTAAAAACCTTTTAAGGCCTCGAGGTTAGGTAACAGAACTTCATATTTCAGAACTCCTTCAGGACCTGCAGACACCCTGTTGGATCTGTTAACAATGGACTGCACTGGATGTGAGGTGAAAATATTACTGTTATTCGACACTGGAGATGAGACACACACACACACACACACACACACACTCAGACTGTCATATTCGGCTTGAGTCAACATGACCCAGGACCTCTGGGCCTCATAAAAGCCATTTGCCGTTTGTTCTCCCAGTCAGCCACAGATTGAGATGTGGTGAAACCTCTCTTCATCACTGTCTCATCATCACGTCTGCTAACCTCAGTGAAATAGTCTGGTGCTTACAACCGTTACCTCCAAAACATCCATTTTTCAGGAACTGAGAAAACACATTGACATGCCTGCAGACAGGGATGTGATCAAGAACGTCTTGCCAAGTCAATTCCTAGACCAGGTTCAAAAGGGGGTGGAGACCAAGTCAAGACCGAGACCAGAGCAAATCGAGTCCTCTTCAAAACCAAGAATTCAAAACTCATTCTCTTTTATGCTGCACATGGACAAAAAACATTTCACGTTTCTATTTTCTTTTAGATGTTTTGGTTCAGTTTATTTCACAAAGTCTCATTTTTATATTTAATGTTTAACACGTGGTTATTATAGTCTCAGTCTCTCTATGCTCCTTCTCTCTTTCTCGATCTTCCCATCTCTCTCTCTCTCTCTCTCTCTCGATCTTCCCATCTCTCTCTCTCTCTCTTTCTCATTCTTCCCATCTCTCTCTCTCTTTCTCGATCTTCCCATCTCTCTCTCTTTCTCGATCTTCCCATCTCTCTCTCTCTCTCTCTCTCTCTCTCTCTCTCCTCCTGTTCTTTCCCTCTATCAGTCTCTCTCTCTGTGTAACATCTGTATTCTCTTGTCGTCTGTGTTCATCCTAATCCTTCTCTCAGGCCTGCTGAGTGCCTAAGCCTGTCTTTCCTGAGTGTGTGTGTGTGTGTGAGTGTGAGTGTGAGTGTGTGTGTGTGTGTGTGTGTGTTGCAGCACAGCAGTATGCATTTGACCTGCCCTCACATGGGGAGGGAGGGATGGGTGGATGGGGAAGAGTGGGAGGGATAAAGATGAAGCCGAGAGCGGGAGGAAGAGACAGATGGTATGAGGGGAAGGAGAAAGGGATGATGGGATACCGAGGTGAGAGGGAAGGAGGGAGGGAGGGAGGGAGGGAAAAGGGAAAGAAAAGGGAAATGGAATACAAGGGTGAAATAATGAGAAAATGGAGAGATGGAGAGAAACAGTGAAAAAGAAAATGCTCTTTCCTGAATTCTAAATAAAATTGTTAAAATAAAAGGAGAAAAATGTGATTTTATTTTGTAGGAGGAGAAGAGGAAGGACCTTAACAATGAGATGAACATCTCCTGTCTATTGTCTCTGTTGTTGTCGTATTGCTGCCTGGCTGTGATCTGCTATGTGCTGTGCTTTTACTTTGGCATTAAGTCGTCATTGTTCTGCATTTAGTGTCAATAAAGCACATTTGAATTGAACCGAGTGGAAGTGGGTCAAGACAAACAGGTGGAAAAAGAGGAGGAGGAGAGAGAGAGAGAGAGAGAGAGAGAGAGAGAAAGATTAAAATCTGCATCTAGCAGAAAGACAAAGGATTTACTGTGGGAGAATACACACCGATTCCCTGAGTCACCATCCTGCACACACACACACACACACACACACACACACACACACACACATTCAGTTACATCAGCCCCGGGCAAAGCCACGACCCACACACACTATGTTTAGGTATTTCTGCATATGTGTGTGTGCTTCCATGTCTGTCAAAGAATATGTGTGTGTGTGTGTGTGTGTGTGTGTGTGTGTGTGTGTGTGTGTGCCTACCCGTGGGACTATAAAGGATTACATTCTGATAGTACATACACATATCACCACTCATATACTGTCTATGGGAAAAGCACATCGTAAGGTAGGTGTGTGTGTGTGTGTGTCTCAGGCTGTGTCTTGTAAGGTAAGCTGTGTGGGTCACACACACACACACACACACACACACACACTCCTACCAGAGACACACACACACACACACTCCTACCAGAGGCACACACACACACACACACACACTGGCTAGTGTTTTGAGTCGACTAACTGCGGCTCCTCAAGGTAGTTGGCTTTGCTTGGCAGGGAAGCTTCAAGGATCAAAACACAGTGTGACACACCATCATCACACCACTGTCATGCAATTTGGAGCCTGTGTGTGTGTGTGTGTGTGTGTGTGCGAGTGTGTGTGTGTGTGTGTGCATGGTGTGAAGCTTTTATGATTTCTCATGCCGTGTCACCACACAGAGGGCAAAGCTCTCTAACAAGCAATGATGATGATGTGGTTGGAGTGGATAGCCACACACACACACACACACACACACACACACACACACACACACACACACAATACACTGAACACATGCAAACACATCACATCGCCTTATTCATGTGATAGTTGATGCCTCTGAGTTCTGCCTGCAGTAGATGTCGGCGTGCAGACATGCATCATTCACACGACGCAGCGCTGCCTGACTCCTATTGGACGAGGTTGAGGTTGAGGTTGAGGTTGAGGTTGAGGCGCCACCGCAGCGACAAAGTGACAAGGACAGTCCAGATATTCTCCAGGTTAACAAAAGCTTCGGATCATTCATCCCTCACTGTGGTCAAGGGTGTGATCTTCTTCAGTTGGTTCATTCAGGTTCACACTGACCAATCACAAGCCAACCAGAAGTCCCATGACTCCCCAGCAGCTGGTTGATTGGTTGAGTTCTGGTAACCTGTCATCCCACCAGGTTAGAGAGTCCAAACCAACCTGGTTCCAGTCTGTCATTTGATCTACCATGATGGACTTGTCTGCTCTTCTCTGGCTGTTCATACCAGTTAAGAACACATGAAGAAACATCTGAACATGAGCAGCATGATGTCAACATCCGTCTCCTTTTACCCATAATTCCTTGCATTTTGGGGGTGGTTTCCTGTAGTTGGTTCATATTGTGTTCTCACTGCTAACGAATCACGGCGTTGTTCTCACCTGGCCAGACCAACCAACTAAAGGAGGAAGCGCTCCAACACACGGCTCTGGGATGAAGCACCATTCCCACTACATTTAACCTCAACCTCAACACTACGGCGGCGGTCCCTGTGGACTCTACATTAGTGAGTAAAGGAGCTGGTGTATATTGCAGCACTGTGCAGGAATTCCCTCCTTCTTTAACTCCACGAGCTAAACAGGCTTTTGGCCCTCGGCAAAGAACCGTTTTACAGGGATGAAGCCTTCTGCTCAACCCGTCGCACCGTGAAGCACCGCCGAGTAACGGGACTCTTCCCCATGACCGGTGTAAAATGTCAGTCTGCCCAGGGCTCTCTGTATAAATAGAAAGTCTCATTCCCAAGGGTCAAAGGAATTTACCAGAATGTGTTTTACAACTTGTTCCTCGCATTCATTGCATTTTCTGCCCAACTGTAGTGGAAACCAAAGAGTGTTTAGACGACATTAACACGCCAGGCAGGAGAAACACCAACTTAGACACGGAAAACGATGGAAAGTCATAGTAAAGTGTCTGTTCCTGATGTTGCTCCACAGTGAGCCGGATAACTGGTGCTAAATGGGAGAGATCCATCCCCACTGGTTCCAGCTGTACCAGAAACATTTGCACTGTTGTGCTTTGGATAAAAAGCTATTAAAAGCTAAATAAAAGCGTTGCTGTTGTCGGGGAGAAGCAGATATTTCCTCTTCAGAAACACAAAACAGAAGGTTTGTTTTCTCTCTGAAGCATTTCCATTTTTAAGATCGGCATCAGAATTGGAGTTCCCGTTTTTCCCATTAAATAAAACGTGCAACAACAGTGTCACCAGGCTCCATACGCGTGGAGATTCAATTGAACACGACGGATGTGACTGTACTGTCGCCTCATTGGTTGATCCCCTCGGCTTCCTGTCTGAGTCTTAATCTGAACCTGCCTGTAAAACAGACGAGTACAAAGCGGAGGGATAAACACCGAGACACACTGCTCCCTTTGGTGTCGTCTGTTTACCGTGATGGATTGGTAGCGTGTGTGTGTGTGTGTGTGTGTGTGTGTGTGTGTGTGTGTGTGTGTGTGTCTGCTGTATTTGTGTAAGGCAGCCATTGCATAAGAAGAGATGAAACATAAATGATCCCTGTGGGGAAATTAGGTTGTTACAGCAGCAAATAGTGAAATAATACAACAAAGACAAATAGAGAATAAACAGAATACAGCACACACACACACACACACACACACACACACACACACACACAGAGCAGCGTGGAGGCTAAGCTGCAGGACGTTAAACCCATCCCCAGGCTGAAGTCAGGATGAGTCGACGCTCCTCAGTGAGTGTGAACCCGGGTTGCCTCGGGCGGAGAGAGCGTTGGAACAAAGCTGTCTTGGTGATCTGTCCCCGGGGCGGTTACTCAACCAGATCACCGCTCATCAGTAATAATCTGTGACACTTTCTTACAGGAGTAAAAGTCCGTTTTGCTTCTCCATCGCCGAGTGATTCTGTCCTGCACCCGGCTCAGGCTCGTTGTTTGCATCAGCACCTCCAGGTCTGAGGCCGTGGTTCTCTCCTGGAAAGCAGCAGCCAGCCAGGTGAGGGCGGAGCAGCTTCCTCAGATGGAGGTCAGGTGTCTCGGTGTCTTATTGATGAGCGAAGGGGAAGCAGGATCGTCGGTTAGAGGCCTCGGCTGCAGTGTTGACCGTGGCGGTGAGGAGAGAGAGAGCTGAGCCGGTCCATCTTTGTTCCAACTCTCACCAACGGCCACCAGCTCTGGGCAAAGACTGGAAAAATGAGGTTGCAGATATGAGATGAGGCACCCGAGATGAGGTTTCTCTGCAGGGGGTTGAGGACCACGGAGTCAAGCTGCTGCTCCTTCTCAGTGAGGAGCCACTCGAGGAGGTTCAGGACCCGGCCAGGATGGTGGACCCAGCGTCTTTCCTGGGAAAAACCTTGCCTTTTTTTTGCCCACGCAGAAAATTCTCCGATGGACGTCCATAATGGATGATGATCACCTTGATGACCATGATCACCAGCTGTGATTGCTGGGATGCAACCGCCCAGCCTCCATCCAGACAGCACAGCTCAGATCAGAGTCACCATTACATGTATGTCTATGACAGTCCTCTCCTTGTGTAACCCCCTCCCCCTCTACCTTCCTCTCTGAGACAGATGAATAGAAAGCACAGGCATAAACACAGAAACATGCCTTTGGTGTCGTCTGTCTCCTGAGTTGTGCTCATGTATTGTGGGGCTGTACCGAGGCTAATGCTAATAACATGTGTTAATCCACAGGGACTAGCGTCAGAGCTACCGGAGCGCACAATAGCTGTCAAAAGCAGACCTGCGTTCAACCATTAATCTTCCATAAATGGGTTGTGTGTTTTTCTGGTGTGTGTGTGTGTGTGTGTGTGTGTGTGTGTGTGTGTGTGTGTGTGTGTGTGTGTGATGTATGAAAGGGAGACTGATTCTGTCAGCTGTGAAAATGAATGTATGTTTATGCATGACAGAAAGAAAGCACAAAGGGAGCAGCAAAATTGGCTGCTGTGATCTGTGTGTGTGTGTGTGTGTGTGTGTGTGTGTGTGTGAGAGACATATTGCGTAATGGGGGAAGCATTATACAGTATGTCTAATGTGAGCAGCGTGATTGGCTGCTGTAGGCTCTTTCAGCGACACCCTGACATCTCCACACCTTCCTGCCTGCGATCCTCCCAGGTGACCAGAGAGGAGGACCTCCTGCTGGGAGGCTAGAGGATGGTCGGGATGATAAAAAACATATTTGACCGTCCCAACCATCAGGAGGGGAACACCCGGTCAGAGTCTCGGTCGGGACCAACGATCCAAACAGATCATCTGGTAGGGTAAAGGGTTTACACGTTCAATCTCAACCCTCTGAACTCCACCGCACCCGCGGGCTTTCATATACATTTTACATAACAACTGTAGAAAATGAATTAAAATGATGCGATTTCTTTAAAAATCACCTGATTCTCCATGCATCATTTCAAAATTTGCCAAAAAACAAACAGTTTGAGCTGTGAGATTCTGTGAGATATGTAAAACACAGGACATTTTAATCTTCCAATCTTCAGTTGATAGTAATAAAAATAATGAATGAACTTCCTGTTACCAGCCTGACTCCCTGCTGTCTGGTGAAGCCACTCCCCTCCAGCAGCTCTGAACGGGTCTCTCCATCCACAGCTTTAACCAAGTTCTTGTTGTGTGGATTCATTCATTCATTCATTCATTCATTCATTCATTCATTCATTGACTCTGTGAGGTTTCCATGAGATTAGAGGCTCAAGAAGTCAGCAGCATCATCTTTAGTTATATCGTGTCTTTGCCTAGTCGTCTAGTCATGAGCAGATTTCTGACTGAGGGACAAAAACATTGTTAAATCTGTCATTTTAAAACTCTCCTACTGCCCCCCCCGCCGCCCCCCTCGCTACTCCCATGCTAGCTTGAGGAAGGGGGGAGCGTTTCTCTCTCTCTTTATCCAACAAAGGCGATACAACTGCAGCCAATTACGTCTCAGCTCCCGCCCGTTTCCTGCCAGGGCTTCTCAAAGTGATTTTAGCTGCCGGAGGTCATTTTTCACTTTTTCATCAGGAAATGGGAACTGAAGTCAAAAGGGGATCCAATCAGAGGAAGAAACCTCAGGACAGAATCAGCAGGCTGTTGAAATCCAATAACATTTGAAGAGTTCTGCAACAAAATGAGATCTCCATTTAAAAACATCTACTCTTGCAAAATGAAATCCTACGGTACAGGCAGGTCTACTCTGAGGACGGCTTAGCTTCCTGGTTGACAAAACACTGACACTTTTAGAGACTGGATCCTATTTATTCTCCAGATAAATGAAAAATGAACTTCAGGTTGTTATTTTCCACCCAAAATGGATATAAAGCATTTTGTAAGCCACTTTATTGAGGCTGAGTCACTGCAGTAAAGAGAGTAAAACAGGTAATACGAAGGAATAAAATACAATGAAATAAAGAGTTTCTGATGGTTATTGGCAGGATTTACAAGCACATAAATGTCTTTTCATGAACTGTTATTGTGAAAGTAATTGTTCATGAGGGCGGTTCAGCTCACGGTGATGACAGGAAATGTTTTCATTCACTCTTTCATCAGGAGGACGAGAGGCTTGTTCTTCTATCTGAGTTGTCAGAGACAGAAGGCTGCTGAGGACGACGGTGAATGCAGCAGCAGCAGGACGTGATGGCTGTGATGAAGGAGTAACACACACACACACACACACACACACACACACACTCTCAAATATATATAGAAAGTCGTACTAAAACACACACAGGGAATAGATGTCAGACTGGACTTGAGGTTTGACCGACATTCAATTGTGAATGTTTTAAGTATTTCTAATTTAATTTATTTACTTCTTTGTTTTTATCTTTATTATTCTAAATACTTCTTTAGTTTTTTAGTGTTTTATTTTCTCAATCTTAAATATTTGTTTTTACTTTCTACTACATATTTTCCTTTTTAATTTGCTTTTTGTACATTCAGCACATTCAACATGTCTCATTAAATAAATGAAATGAAGTTATTGAACTGATTCAACTCACTGATTCATCTCACTGATTCATCTCACTGATTCATCTCACTGATTCATCTCACTGATTCAACTCACTGATTCAACTCACTGGCTGAGTTAACCAATGAGATGATTTCTGCCTCTGATAAACGCTGGTAAAACTAAACCAATCTGTGACTAGATGCACCGACACACACACACACACACTTAGTCAAGCATTAACACACACACACTCCAACACACACTCCAACACACACCGCCTTATGAGTCATAAGCCCTCTCAGGTACCGGCTCTCCTTCTAGGGAGGAAACAGTGAAGCGCTCTGATCTTCATTCCTGGCAATAGAAATAAATTCTGCTTTGTTCTTCTTCTCTTCCCGTCCACCTTTTCTCCTCCTCCGTCTCAGCTTTCTTCTTCTATTCTTGTTTCTTCTGCCCTGTTCTCCCCTCAACTCTGATCTTATCTAACTCATGACTCATAAGGCGGTGTGTGTTGGAGTGTGTGTTGGAGTGTGTGTGTGTTAATGCTTGACTAAGTGTGTGTGTGTGTGTCGGTGCATCTAGTCACAGATTGGTTTAGTTTTACCAGCGTTAATATTTTCTTTCTTCTTTCTATTATGATGCTTTGAAACCTGCAGTAACGTGATTGTGGGCGGCGTGTTCACAGTCCTGCTGTTGCTCTGCATCTTTTAATATACGTTTCTGCTCCACTTAACACACACAATGGATGGCATGTATTGTACAAGGCAACACGGCATGTGGACCTGTGTGTGTGTGTGTGTGTGTGTGATAAGGTAGGCATGATGAAATATGAGCATGTAGGCAAGGTCACCTTTGTTTGCAAGCAAAGTGTCTGCAGGTCGCAGATTCAAGACATGTGAGGTGACATCTTCAATAAATCACCACATTAATTTAGAGACATCAGTATAACTCTACCAGCCTGTCAGCCTCTACCAGCCTGTCAGCCTCTACCAGCCTCTACCAGCCTGTCAGCCTCTACCAGCCTCTACCAGCCTCTACCAGCCTCTACCAGCCTGTCAGCCTCTACCAGCCTCTACCAGCCTCTACCAACCTGTCAGCCTCTACCAGCCTGTCAGCCTCTACCAGCCTCTACCAACCTGTCAGCCTCTACCAGCCTGTCAGCCTCTACCAGCCTCTACCAGCCTCTACCAGCCTGTCAGCCTCTACCAGCCTCTACCAGCCTCTACCAACCTGTCAGCCTCTACCAGCCTGTCAGCCTCTACCAGCCTCTACCAACCTGTCAGCCTCTACCAGCCTGTCAGCCTCTACCAGCCTCTACTAGCCTCTACCAACCTGTCAGCCTCTACCAGCCTGTCAGCCTCTACCAGCCTCTACGCTGCATTTCACATTGTGGCCACCAGGTCGATTTGGAGGGAAATCTGCTGGATTGCTTTACGGCACCAAACAGGAAGAGGGCGCTGTTCTTCCAGCGCTAACGGAGCTGAAGATAAAGAGTTTCTGGAGACGGCAGATGGAGGAAGGAGAGAAAGGAAGATGGAGAAATCAGGAGAGATGCCAAGAGCAGCATCCTCTCTGTGACAGGAAGCAACAACAGGGTTTATGGGAAATGTAGTCTTAATGTGGAGAAACACTAACAATACTGCCGGTGTGAGATAGAGGCTACCAATCGTCTCCACCATGGTCTCCATTATGCCAAGGTAGCTCTATTAACTTGACAATGACAATACAAAATGATAGTTAACACCTTTAATGCCAATTTTTCAATGCATGTGAAAATGAAAGCTGTAGTTCCTTTGAGGATATTGGTTGTCTGCTGTCTGTCTGTGTTGTCTGCTGAGACTGAACTTCAGTTAAGATGAAGCAGTTTGAGTTCAGAAAATATCATTTAAACTTCCAGGACCTGCAGACGCCCCGAGCAGCAGAACATGTACTTGCAATATTGAGTTTTAACGCAGCTCTGGACCTTCATCACATATCCTCTCCCTCATCCCCAATTTGTTTTTAATCGATTGAATTGTGTGTGAAAGTGCATAAGAATATTATTATATTGATATTCAAACCGGGGGGGACAATTCTTAATTTCTCTATTTGAAACCCAAAAGTCTCCTGGTGAGATGAAATATGTCTCTGGTCACTAGTAATATCAAACCCATCAGAGAGTTCCCACTGGGAGCTGCATCGGTTCATAATGATTTCATGAAGGTTATATTGAACTCACCAGAGAGAGAGAGAGAGAGAGAGAGAGAGAGAGAGAGAGAGAGAGAGAGAGAGAGAGAGAGAGAGAGAGAGAGAGAGACTCATAACAGCTTGCCTAAACTAAGAGGACAACCAGTGGAGACGAAGATTGACTCAATTGACTCGACAGTTCAAAAGGAGACAGAGGAGGAGAAAAGAAGGAGAGAGAGAAATATAGAAAGAGAGGAAACGATCTGCAGGTTTTATTAAAGCTGTAATATGTGACTTCTTTCACTTTAAGATAAAAGGGTCACAGACATGGAGATGATATAGAATATCTCCTGATGGCTGAAACTGGAGTCTCAGTGATGAGGGAGAAAACAGCAGTAGGAAAACAAAACACAGCGAAGCTAAACGAGCTGCAGAACCATCAGCAGTCTGTCCATGCTGCCGCCGCCGTCGGGAAATAAAACACCCAGTAAGAACGAGTCCCGTCCGAAACTGACGTCCCCCAGGTTGTTGGTGAATATAGTTTCATTTCCTCAGGACTCGTTGTGTTCTCACGTCGTTCACCTCAAACTGAGATCAGAACCAAGAAGTCCAGTTACGACTTCTCTTCACATTCACATCAACATCAAACATCAAGAACATCAAGTTACTGTTGACGCATGGTGTGCTGACGAGGCGTAAATGGAGTAGACACGCCCACCTGTGATTTTGGAGACAGACCTCTTATCCCCGTACAGACCTCTGGTGTTAATTACATTGTTAGTAGTTTTCAGGGCTTAAGACTGTAAGACTAAGACTGCATCAGCTGTATTCAAGACCCTGTCAGGCTTCAGCTCAGATTAGAAGACTTAAAGACATTTTCAGGACCTGCATGTTTCCTGGAGAAAGAGACAAAACAAGACGGACAAACAGGAGAAAGAGTGAAAGCCAGACTGAGAGACGAAGACAACAACAGATGAGATCTAGAGAGAGAGAGATAAACATACAGTAAGAGAAAGAGGCAGAACAACGAGAGGGGGAGAGACGATGACAGAGCACCGCAGGGGGGAGGGAGGGAGATTGGCTCAACGCAGAGTAATAGAAGCTGCCAAGCAGAGGATTATGGGTAGGCTCAGGGTCGCTGCCTTAGGGCCACGATGCAGACACACACAGTCACTGGCTGGAGGCCACGGTGAACCGACACACACACACACACACACACACACACACACACACACACACCTCTATATTATAACAGAGCTTTTATTACACTGTGTGCATGCAGCTATGCGTTACTGTGTGGGTGTGCATGCGCGTTCACGTGCACTTGTACTTGTATCAGTGCACGTCTCTAAAGGTAAACACACACAGAACATTAGGAACAGCTTCCTCAACACCTCAACACCTCAACACCTCAACACTGAACAACATTCTCCCTTTCATGGTTTAAAGGAAAAATCACCTTAAAACACTTTGAACAGTTAAGCAAACGGGCCAGAACACCAATCGTCAGACGACGTGGCGTCACGTTGAGATATTTCCAGTCTGATATCAGAAAATGTTTCATTGATCTAAACCATCAACGGTAACCGTCAGGTTTTGGTGTCAGCCAATCAGAATCAAAGAGCGAGGGCTTCTTTCTAGACCGACGATCAACAATCATACAGGAGAAATCCAGGAGGAGGAGAGAGAGAGACCAATTTCTCCACCGACAGGAGATAGACCAGAATGCAATGCAGTAGCCAGGATAGACCAGAATGCAATGCAGTAGCCAGGATAGACCAGAATGCAATGCAGCCACAGCTTGCATCTTTGTGGCTCTCATCAGCAGCTTCTTGGTAATGTGAACAACCAGACTCGACACCGCGGCATCGTTCTCTCTCCACCTACAGACACAGCACAGAGAAGCGTCTCCTCTGGCGGCTGGTCAGAGTCATTCTGGGAAATGTAGGAAATCACTAACTGAAGTAGTGAGTCCTTCGCTTTGGATTCACTTCCTGGTGTGTAGTTGAAGGTGTGACTGCTTTAAGAATGCTCCTTTCTATCCCCATATAATAAAGATTTATTGTTCTGTTGCATCTGCTGTGTGTGTGTGTGTGTGTGTGTTTGTGTGTGTGTGTGTTCCAAATAAATAGGCCATTAGCAGTAAAGGGCCATTTCCTAAGAGGGGAAGAGGAGTGGAGTGTAGCCAGGAGGGCTGGTCTGGGATCTGCCAATGCAGCAAAAATAAAAGCAAACTATTTTGGGTGTAAACACACACACACACACACACACACACACACACAGTAATGATTTTCCCACGGTGTTAGGATGCTCTGATAGCATCGCTCAGATAAAACCTGGTTCACGAGATAAAAACTCGTAACGAGCTTCTTCTGTCTGCCGTGAAAACTGATGCTGACGTTTCAGATCTAATTCAGGATCTTGAAAATCATCAGCAGATAAATATCACGCAGCAAACCGTACAGTCATGAACCGAATGTCGTTTCTTTAACCCGGTGTGGTCGAAGTGACGTCTCCATCTGGTGTCTTATGTCTTAATCACTGTGTCCCATAATATGATGGTGTTGTACCATCTCTAGTACTAGTATGAGGTGATCCTAACAGTGATCCCAGACTGAAGGCCGACCCCATGAGAGACTCTAGAAACCTTCAGTACCGTACATATAGTTTAGTCTAGGTGGTAAATAACCTTGTAGATGTTTTAGAAACGACCCCCTCTACCCTCTCCTGAGCTCAGCTTGTTGTTATTAAATATACTTGACTAAATCACGACTTGAGTCTGAATCTTTAGTCAACCATTTTAATTCAACACCCGGTGAGGCAACCTGGAGGTTGGAGACGTGGGCGTGAAACCAGAAGGTTGTTGGTTCAAATCCCAGACTGTCGTGGGAAACTCTGGGTGGGAAGAGCGGATCCCAAATGCTCTGCCGTCCCTCTATAACTCCCATCCAGATGCTTTTCAGCTGACTGGTTGTACTGGGCAGCTCCACGGTGAATGTGTGTAACTACAAATGTGTTGCAGGACGATGCTGAAAATGAGCGTTGATGTTGAGCAAACCCTGAATCATCCACCTAATTCCCACTAATTAACACTTCATCGTACTCTACGATGCTGGTCGCCGATGATGACTCAACATTAAAGGAGAAAATGAGAAGCTAAACGATAAGCAGCTTAGTGTAGGAGATTGATTACATGGGATGAGTATCGCTGTGCAGCGGATGGATACGTTTCTGCTCACCTGAAAATAGTTCCAAAAATAAATCAATAAATCAATGAGATTTCCTTTCTAAAATGTAGGATCTACAGGCCATTTAATGAAAAACACTACATCTTTTAACATAGAGCAAATGATCTACCGGGTACACATGGATGATTTTGGTGTCCATGTTCTCATCACTTACTAGGTAAGTTGACCGACGGTCTCCCAAAAGCTTGCTAGATAAAACAACAGGTATCTGATGTAATATGATCTTGACACAGACAGTCGGCCTGTCTGCCTCCTGACAGCCAAGCAGACAAAACATTCTCATTTCCTTATTTCCTCTTTATCCTGTTTATATATCACGTCTTATCTGTTGCAGAATATCTTGTTTTTCTTGTACCCACATGAATGCCTGCAACGTACATCAGTGTGAGTGTGTGTTCAGTCAGTGTGACGGGTGTCCCGGCCAGTGTGTGAGTCATGTTTCCATTGCCCAAGGTAAAGACTCATATGGACCGTTAGCTGACAGGAAGACACAAAGGGGGGAGAGGGAGGAAGAAGGAGGTGGGGAAAATAAAAATACAACAACTGAACAAGCTCCAGTCAGCAGTAAACAATGAGTCTATTTCATATCCTGTATGTCAGGACAGACCATCTTCATCACTAACATGTTAAAATAGTGACACACAACTAATAATAGCACCTTTTAAAAGGCCGGAGGGAGACTGAAGTCAGCCGGGTGACAAAATGACAAAATACTGGGATGATGAATCTTAGGTCATTTGTTTCAGCAAAAGTGAAGGTTTTATTCTGTGTAGCACAGCAGCACCTTACTATATACTATATACCATTTATATACTATACACTTATGGATGTTATACATATGTACAGATACTTCTACCTTAGCACAGCAGCACATTACATTGTATTTTACAATATATATATTATACATTATAACAGTTTTATATATATATTTTATATATTTAATAACTGTACAGCACAAACCCATCATGTACTCTAGGCTCCATTCCATTCTTGTATATGTCCACTATTTCATAATGTTCATTTCTATATTATTGAGCTGTTGTTATTATGATATATTATGATGCTATATTGTTGTTATCCTTTCACTTTTTTTAAATCAGCACAATATAAGAAGTGTCAAAGCCTTTCACTGTACATTGTCTGATGACCACACGTGACATAAACTTTATTTGGTTGTCTCCTTGGCTTTGTGTACTTCTTCATCTTTCTTCCCCTTGTTGAAGGTCTTGTTCAATCCATTCTGTCCAGTCGAAGGTCGAAGGTCAACGCTGCAGCCGAGTACAGTCAGACTATTTCCGTCTGTGTCGTGTCAAGTAAACTCACTGCTCAGTTCATGAGCATCCGTGTGCCGTCAAATCTCTCTAGAATGTCAGAAGGTCGTCGGTTCAGCGTTGGATGATCATGTGCACTGAAGCCACGGCCTCAACAGCAGCAGACACAAAATACTATTTTCATTTCACAACGACTATTTCTCTTGATGCTCCAAAATGACAAGAGTCCACAAGCAACAGGAGAATGTACGAGAACCAGCAGCTCTGAACCCATGATGGTTTGGCGCTCAATAAAAGCCTCACAAGGAGACAAAACCAGAATCAAAGAAACGAAACAGCCGACATTTTACCAGATGGCAACATAATGGATGAAAGTTATAAATGTGCCTCCTGGTGGCCAAATAGCTAAAAATAATTTTGTCAATGATGTCAACATCTATTCTCTATCTAGGTAAGCTAGTTGCTAGTAGCTAGGTAAGCTAGTTGCTAGTAGCTAGGTAAGCTAGTTTTCAAGCCTCCTGATCTGCCAGGATCCTAAATGCATGAATGATCAAAATCTAAAAAACAAAAGACATGGAGTTTCTTTCACGTTTCTCATTCAGGTTTACCAGTTAGAAAAAGAAGGTTATTTGGCTCCGCCCCTTGATGTTTAACTCAACCAATGAGATTGCTTCTGTCTTCAGAGCTGCTCTGAATCAGGGAAATCTGACCCAGTTTCTCTCATCTTAAGTCAATATTTTGATGGTTGTCATCATCTTGACACGTTGATACCAATGATAACCATAACTAACTGATACTAATGTGTACTTGGTGATTGTGGTTAGGCATTAAGTACTACGTCAATAAAACCCCTTTAAAGAGAGAGAGAGCCTCAGCAGCACCAAGGGAGCGTTCAGCAGCATAATGGAACCCCCCCCCACTTCCTCTACATTCAGTACAGAATGCTGCATTGGCATTAATGTGGAATGAAATCACTGAAAAAGATATTATATTATGGTAAGCAGTAGAGGATACCCGGGTGTGTGTGTGTGTGTGTGTGTGTGTGTGTGTGTGTGTGTGTGTGTGTGTGTGTGTACCTGCCCTATCCCTCCATATAATTGAAAGTCTTACAGTCCAAAGGGGCTTCAGCAAAAGGGAAACCACTCAGATTTCAACCACAACAACAACAACAACAACAACAGGGGTCCTCAAGGTGCATTAAGGCCAGAATGAAACCGATTTGCACAAAATAACAATCAATCCACATGATGACTGAACTTATTTACTTTGTTTACCTGTTTTTTGTTAGTAAGGAAGGTAGTTTTAGTTGATTGTATCCTTGGTTTCTTTTTTCTTTTCTGATTAGACTAGTTAGTTTTGTGGCTGACAATTAGTTATTTTCATGTGTTGTTTTGTCTGAAGCTTGTGTGTTGGATTTGGTTTTTTGGATAAATAAATTGTGACAGTGTTTTTTTATACGTGTGTTTTGGTTTCTGTTTCTCTCAATGTCTGCAACCCTTTCTCTGCCCGTCTGTTTCAATGCTCATCACAAAATGTGCACAAATGTCCCCATCATCTGAACGTGCACTGTGTGTGTGTGTGGGTGTGTTTTGTGTGTTTGTGTACTTGTGCAGTCCATTTCCCTAAACAGCCGTCGCCCTACTGGACGCTCGGCCTGTGACAAATTAAAACACGTCACACAATCTGAGCAAGGCGCTTGAAAAAAAACAAAAAACATGTCAAACTATAATTGGCTGGGAAAGATTAACACCGTATTTTTAAACATTCTGCAATAGCCCGTAAAATTGAGCGCAGATAATCTCCAAAGTCGACTCGCTCGCGACACAGTTACTTGATTTCCATTTCGCAGCAGCCGAGACCGCCAGCAGTAATTTACTTCATCAGATAGGAGAGGAAGATGGAGAGGCTTGCAGCGACGTCTCTGTCAAGTGGTGATTAGTCCTGGTTGGTCAGATTGACATGTCAGTTTATAGAAGTGTATTTCCGTAACAAATCACTCTCAGACTACAGATGGTGTCGGAAACGGACCTCAAACCTTCCCATAATCCAGGGAATAGTTTAGATATTAAACTCTAGTCTGCATCTAGTCTGAATTAAGGAGTGAAATGAGTTGAGGCTGAGGATATCCTGGTCCTGGTACAGCAACCAGACAGGATTTACCAGGATAAAGACAACGCTACTGCTGCTGTCAGATTACATTTATTTCCTAAAAGTCGATTTAAAGGAGTCAAAGCAACACCTAATCTCAGTTTGATAATTGTGCAATTTGGACGTTCTAAAAGATCTTAAATGAGTTCCAAGTCGCCCCGCGGTCATGAGCACACATGACCACATGACGTTTTCATCTCAGACAAAGTGATGAGATAATAACATGCTGGAATTACATGGGCACAAATATGGTTTCCCTCTTGGTGGTAGAGGGCTGATCGTTTCATGGCTGTCAGACTCTCTCGCCCACACACACACACACACACACACACACACACACACACACACACACACACACACACACCCCCATTTAGACAGCTGTGGAAATATTATCTTCACGCCACAGAGTTAAGATCTAATCTGGCTCCTGTGTTGCAGTGTTACATTCCCCGAAAAGGAAATTACAAACAAGGTTGCTTACTGGGGGGAAACAAACACGAACACACGGCTGAGTTATGGGTTCAAGACATCCACACTGCAGCAGGGCGTTTCTATCCCTCATGTTCAGACGGTATGGAACAAAAACAGAAGGCAGTAAAGGCCACGCGTCCACCAACACCTTACGAGAATAAAATCATCTCATCATTCCTCACCAGTCAGAGGCTCTGACCACCCGGCTGCTCTCAGCTGTCAAACATGCTTTCATGTCATCACACCAATTGCACGACTCACTTTTCAGTCAAGCAGTCAAACTAATGAGTATAAAAGGAGAGACAAAACTTCACCTCACTTTGTGTGAACATAAGGTGAAAGGCATTACGCCTTGTTTGGTGGGAAAACTGAAATTCATCCAACCAAACCAAAACATGGAACAAACAAAGAAAGAGGCACTGCCAACACATTTCACCAGCCACAACGAGCACTGGAGGGGTTGGCTGGTTACACTGGCAAATACAGGCCGTGGACAGGAGTATCAGTGTGTGTATAAATATAAACACACAGACATACCACTTAAACTAGGGTTGGGATAGGATAGGTAGGGTTGGCTTAGCTGCAGCGAGAACCTAGAGGTGTTTCACCCACTACAACGTGAGCGTGAGGCCCTGAGAAGCTCAGGCTTTTAAAACGTTAAACACAGCTGATGCCAGTGTTCCCTAACGAGAAGCCCCGCCCACCAGCCGACTGACCCTGAGCTACAACCCAACTCTAAACTCAAAGGTGCAATAAGTACGATTGTTTACTGCCCCACAGCACAACATGACCATAATACGCCTGATAGAGGTATTGATCAGAAATCTGAGCACATGGTGAAGGAATCATTGAGTCATGGGTGTTGATTTTCAAAACTCACTGTGCTCTGTTTACAAACACTCCCAATCCCACGTAAAAATGTCAAAACGTAGAATATGGCTGCACAGCTATGGTTAAAATAATCCCCAAAATGATAATCTCACTTATTCTGCAAGATATTGTGATAGTTTTTATAACCCAGATTGTTAAGTGATGTGCTGGCACAACAAAAGTGACAGCAACAGTGACAAAAATGTTGAATCTGGTAGGAAGACAGAGATTCCCAGAGTGTTTCTATATCAGGTTTTTAATAAATTGAGTATCATGTATTAAATAACAAGCCTGTGGTTTGCTGTTCATCTCGGGAGGTGTTGTCTTCCTACAAGTCTTATATCAACGTCTTGACTATTTTCAACTCCAGGGGACATGAAATGTTTCAATACTGCCAATGTGCTAGTATTCTACAATAATTCATTATGGGACATATAAAATAATACACAATCGTACAGCTGAACTTAGATCACTGTCTTACAGCTCATGATCCTTGCTGCCTTAAATAAACTAGACCAAATGGTGTTGGACCTGTATAAGCACTGTGCTGCAACACTTTCTCTCCGGTGACATTTAAACTTTTCCAATCCAAGTTTTAAGCCGTAATGGTGGCCCATGTTTTGAGATGATAGCGCTGGGAAACATTCCCGTCAGCAGGGACGCCGTTTGACGAATGGAAGCAAAACAATGGGACACTGTAATGGCCTATAGTATCAAAAGTCCCATTACCAACAACTATAAGTCACGTTTCTACATTGCCTCAAGACATTGTCTGTGTTATGGCCTTAAGTGAAATCATGTCTATTACTTCAAAAGTTGCTGGGAGGATAGAAAGACTCTCTGTGCTCTGGAGGAGGAAAAGCAATATCAGCACCGAAGGGGAAATGTGTGATGATGGCTCTGTGGATCAAAAGCTTTCCAAGGCATTTATTCAAGTGAGTCCTCCCTTGTTGCTTAAAAGGTATTATGGGAACACAGTGTCATTTCACACACACACACACACACACACACACACACACACACACACACACACACACACACAGAAGACGATACATGCATCTACCATCTATCTGTTTGTAAAATTCAAAAGCTTTCAACCATCAGAATGTAGAAGGTTTGTGACTCAACATCCAGATTCAAACTGACAACATTTCAGAAAAACATCGTCTGAAGTCGTCACACAGAAGAGATGCAAGATGGACGACTCCTACCATGAAGACTGGCGATGTTTACCTGGATTAACCAACCCAGCTATTGGTCCTGATCGAGTTTAGCTGTACATGAACCTTTGATATCCTGTTATTAACACTATTCCCTCTTCTATCTAACTGAGCAATAGTAGGATATGTCGGTCCCAGTAGTAGTAGTGAGTACTGATCAGCGCCATGTTTTTTGCTGACATCAGAATGTACCCATAATGCTGTTCAAGTGTGTGCAAAAACCAAAAGTGAAAGGAGGAAGAGGTTTGAAGTACAGAACACAGAATGGGTTACTTCTACCATGACTACCTGCAGTACTGATATATATATATAATAGATAGAAGTGAATAGAATAGAATATATACTAGATAACAGTATCAGGAGGGGGACTGCTAGACTGGTAACCACAAAACACCTAAACAACTAGAAGGATCTCTCCTGATGAACCCAGATCTCTCCATCAGGAGGCGTGAGGAGAAGATTCAACGTCTCTTCTGAGTGACGAAGCCCCTCAACACCACATCTGACAGACGTGGGTTCTCCTCTCAACAATCAGAAATTCTCTTTCACGCTCACTCTTTATCCTCGCTGACGCTGATCCAGGCTCTGTTCCATTTATGTCAAAATGTAGACATGTGGCTGTTGGGTGTTATGGTAGAATGGTGGTGTAATATTGGTACAGTGTTTGGCGTGGTAAAAGTACTACAGTGGTAGCCAGTGGTAAATAAAAAGATGGGTTATCCATGACATACAGTTGGTGATCATCATCAAACAACAACAACCATTAAAAACAAAAGTCAGCTATCCGTACATAACGTGTCAGTTTTATACTACTTAATGTACATTTATACTATACATCATAGTAGAAAGATGTATGTCAGACTAAAAAAGGCAAATTTAAGTTTTAGAAGTAAGATTAGTTAAGGTATTTAACATTATGAATCCTAGTGCTAACTGAAGAAATGCAATCAATCCATACTAAGTTATCTATGTTAGCTAGTTAGCCTAGCTGACGCTCCACGTTCAAGCTAGCCATACTAGCCTATATCTATCTAGGTAAGCTAGTTAGTTAACCTGCTGACCTTCCAGGTTCAAACTAGCCATACTAGCCTAGAGCTATCTAGGTTAGCTGGTTAGCTAGCCTGCTGGCCTTCCAACATCATCAATGGCGTGGTTGTGAAAGAGTGAAAGAAGAAGTCATGACATTTATATTTTAATCAGAGTTCCTTCTTTCCACTAAAGTTTGCCGGTTATCTAACTTTCTCTCAAAAAAGTCTAAAACTCTTCGTCCTCTTTGAGGTTTAACTCGACTAATACGATTATTTCTGCCCCCAGAGCAGCTCTGCCTCTGAGGAAGACTCTGATCTGTGGGTTTAGCTGGGTTTACCCTCCACTACATCCCTGGTGGTAAACATGGTGGCAGGCCTCTGTCCTACATCCATCCTGTATTCAGCAGCCATTATGGAAGTCCTCCATCCTGCATCTGCCCTACATCAGTACTGTATATGGTGAATGGCAAACACAGTGCTTCTGGTTCTCATCTGATGGTAATGAAAAGTGAATGGGACAACAAAACAGAGAAAATATTAAAGACGTGTCGTTGCAGCTGAATTCCCTCTGCAGCCTTCAGATCCTTGGTTTCACTGAAGGTGCAGAGACACTGATGTTGAACCAGTGGTATCATTATTACTCTGTGCCAGTGGGGTGTGGGTGTGTGTGTGTGTGTGTGTGTGTGTGTGTGTGTGTGTGTGTGTGTGTGTGTGTGTGTGTGTTTGACTGGCTACTTTCATTATACTCTACATAAGGATAATATCCCATTCACCACCCTACCCACTGGGAGCACGAGGCCCCCAGCTGGCCAAAGAAATCATTCAACTCATTCAATGAGACAATAACTTCTTAAATCATTTCCAATGATGTAACCCTAACACAGCAATCCAGGCCTCCTGGAGGCTCAGCAGGCTACCATGTACTGTATACCAGCTATTTGAGATGCTGCAGGTTAAAATCTATACGTGCACACACACACACACACACACACACACACACACACACACACACACACAGAAAGAAGATGGAATACACAGAGAAAGAACAGAGAATACACACATACACATGCATGGACATGAACAATGCGGTCACACACACACACACACACACACACACACACACAGAATGGCCTAGATGAGACTTTCTGAAGGACAAATTAATGTGAGAGTTATTAGCGCTGATGGTTTCTACATCAGAATGAATAGAGGTTAGGTCGTAAACACCGGCAGGCCGATCAGTGTAATTGTTGTAAATATCACATAACCATTATGTACTGTGACATCATCATCAGGCTGATCAGGTTTAACAAGGGGAACGGTGTAGTGAACCTCTCCCTGACACCCGGCCGATGCATGTTATTGTGTTGACAGGAGTGAAGGCATCACCGGTACCACCCCCCCCCCCACGACCCTTACCCCCCCACCTCCCTATTCTATTTCATTGATTTGCTAATTATGTTTAGAGCTATAATTTGTACTCCTGCAGTTTAAATGGAACATCTTAAATTAGACCGAGCCAATCAGGACTCCACTGTGGAATCAGGACAGGTCTGTGATTGACAGCCCTCTTTTTCTTTCTCCATTTATACAAATGTCATTGATGCAGTTAGTAGTAGGACTGGTAGTAGCAGTAGTGTTAGTTAGTGTAGTAGTAGTATTTGTAGTTGTGATCATAGGAGTAGTAGTATTAGTGGCAGTAGTATTAGTGGTAAGCAACAGCAGCAGGAGTAATAGTGGTAGCGGTGGTGGTAATAGTGGTGATAGTAGTAGTAATAGCAGTAGTACTAGTAGAAGTACTAGTAGTAGCACAAGTAGTAGTAGTAGTAGTAGTAGTAGTAGTAGTACAAGTAGTAGTAGTAGTGGTGGTAGTAGATTCCACCTTGATGGCTGATTGGTTCAGTTTGGGAGCGTCAACAGGGAACTGAAGCATGAGGTTTTCATGAGGTTTTCATGAGTTTTTCCATGAGGTTTTCATGAGGTTTTCATGAGGTTTCTGTAACCACGGTGATTAGTGACCTATTATTAGACAAAAGGACATTGAGCATGTTTTTAATCAGGTGTTCTTAGTAAGGTGATGTCACTGATCAGCTCCTCCTCTCTGGTTGAAGGTGAGCTGATCAGTCACTATTTTTCTTACCCAGAATGCACTGAAAAGACTCACCTTTTGAAAAAATGGCACTCCTACTTATCGGGGGCGTTTTCTGAACTTCTGATCCTGTCTGTCTGGTTTTCTCTGTCTTGGTCTTGTTCTGTCTCCTCTCTCTGTCTGAGTGTGTGTGGCCATGCATGTACTGCATCAGTGTATATCTGTGTGTTTGACTGCAGTCTAGGTGAGTCTCTCTCTCTCTCTCTCTCTCTCTCTCGCTCTCCTCTCTCTCTCTCTCTCTCTCTCTCTCTCTCTCTCTCTCTCTCTCTCTCTCTCTCTCTCTCCTCAGGGGAGTTGAAATTGAAGACAGGAGACTGAGGAAGGAAGGAGAAAATTGGAGAGGTGGAAGTCCTGAACACCTCAAACACTCTCTCTCTCTCACACACACACACACACACACACACACAGTTGCAATCCCTATGAGACACACAAACACACACATACAAATAGTAGGAAAGCATAGATGAATAAACCACTTCCTTAGAGTGCACACAAAAATACACACACACTCACACACACACACACACACACACACAGTCACCCAGAGTGCACATATAAATACCTAAAGAAAGAAAGAGGGAGCCGGTATGACAGCTGCACACACACACACACACACACACACACACACACACACCCCACAGTGCAGCAAACACACAATGACAGCATACACACACACACACACACACACATACACACACACACACACACACACACACACATACACACACACACACACACAGTGGGGAGCAGTGGAGCATGTCCATTGAGTGAGTCAGCAGCCGGCATAGAAACTTCAGAGACAAGGACAGCAGAGGAGAGTGAAGATGGAGGGAGGGTATCCACTGGCTAACCTGCAGGCCTTAGAAGGTCTTATATATAGATATATAGATATATAGATACAGTTAAATACATCATTTTAAGTCTTTAAGTCTTCATTCATGAATATAGGTCTTAAAAATCTTGAAATTTCTTGTTTTTTCCATTGAGAAATCAGCCCAGTCATGCAGTTTTGGTTTTCACATTCATTTAAACTGACAAATTGGTGTTCAATTGAATTCTAACTGGCATTTAAAAGGTTTTAATTTGCTGACTCCCTCAATACTCCACTCACTAAAATCTAATCTACTATTTGTCAGACACTCTGCACCCTCTGACGGTGAAGTTCTCCTCAGCGGTGGAGCAGCAGTGCAGCAGGGATGCAGGAAAAGGTGGGACGTCTGTAATGGATGGTAGAAGAAGAAAACAGACACAAAGAATGAAGGGAGAGAAGGATGGATGTAAAGATGGATGAAAGGGTAAAAGGGAGTGTAGAGACTGCAGAGGTGTGTGTGTGTGTGTGTGTGTGTGTGTGTGTGTGTGTGTGTGTGTGTGATATAAAACATCCAATTCCTTTAAGTGCTGCTAGCTGGCCACTGCTCTCTCGTCTGAAGAAGAATAAAGAGAGAGAAGAGAAGAATACAGATTACCGGCTAAATGAGAACACACACACACACACACACACACACACACACACGCGCGCACACACACACACTCCTCTTATTACACTATGTTCTTTAGAAAGGAAGGATCTTTACCTCGTACGACCTTAATGTACATAATCTGATAACAGATTGAATATGCTGCAGTGTTTCATCATCAATCAATCAGATCAGTATTGATTGTGTTCTACATTTATTTCTTATATTTACATTCTGTTGCACTGAAATGATTTATGTTATGTTTTTTATTAAACCTTCAGGGGAGACCAAAGCAAAACACAGTTCAAGTAATAATCTGACACATTTTCACATCAATAAATGTTTCTCTCTGATCTCTATCAACATTGATCAACCTCCACCATCATGAAGCTTCTCCATCTGTTCTCAACACCCGGTGTCAGGTAGGTCTATACTGGGAGAAACCCTCTGGAGACAGGAAGTGATGCGCTTTACGAAGAAGAACTGGGTAGTTAGCATGAGCAGCGATAGCCACCGTGGCTGAACAGACAAAGAGAAGAGCGCCACCTACAGGAACTCAAACTCCATCAACAGAAAATCAGAGGAGAAAGACGTCACAGTACTGGACACACTGTTTGATTGACAGCTGATCTCTGGGAAGAGCAGTATCACATCCTGAGCAGAGTCACATCCCTGAGTCACATCCCTTCTCCCCCCCTGAGTCACATCCCTTCTCCCTCCTTGAGTCACATCCCTTCTCCCTCCTTGAGTCACATCCCCCTCCCCCCTGAGTCACATCCCTTTCCTCCCTGAGTCACATCCCTTCTCCCCCCCTGAGTCACATCCCTCTCCCTCCCTGGGTCACATCCCTTCTCCCTCCCTGTGTCACATCCCCCTCCCCCCCGAGTCACATCCCTTCTCCCTCCCTGAGTCACATCCCTTTCCTCCCTGAGTCACATCCCTCTCCCTCCCTGGGTCACATCCCTTCTTCCTCCCTGAGTCACATCCCCCTCCCCCCCTGAGTCACATCCCTTCTCCCATGTCTTCTTCTTCTCTCATTGCCATGGAGGATATGTTTTCACTCTTTTAGTTTGTCTGTCTGCAGGATATCTCAGAAATCTATCAACGGATTTACATGAATTTTGGCGGACAGATCGGCCGTGGGCCAAGGAACAATCGATTAGATTTTGGTGCCGATCCAGATGTGGGATTTCCACCATCGGACGATTATTGATTTGTAGCCATAACAATGAAACTAATGGAGATAGAGCACTTGTTTCCAAACCCCAAGGGCATGTTAGCAGGGTCTAGAAATACATTCAAAATTTGAGTGATAGGAAAGATGTCTTTGTGTGTACCAGTGCATTGCCCTTCAGACCTGCCCTGCTGCCTCTCTTCTAACATTTTATCTCTTATTTATTTTCCTACCATTTCTCTTACATCATTCTCGGTCACAGGAATTGTCAGGGCACTGTGACCCTCCATTCTACTGTTGCACACATTACTCTCTCCTATCGGCAAGATGCCTCAAATGTAAATGCAAAAGGTAAAATGATCAACCAGAGAGTATAAAACCATCCTAATGCAGAGGAGAACATCTGCACCTGAGATCAAAGATCCCTCTGAAACCTTTCAGACACATATAATGAGGTAGGTGCTCACCAATCCGCCTCATTATGAGGTTCCTTCCTCCTTGTGGAAACTGCCAAATTCATCAGCTGAGCATCTGCTATCTCATTAGACACACACAGGAAATATGCTGGCAGTGATGTTCATTCTACTGGAGGATTATGTTGCTTTCATGCAGAGCAACGCACAAGGATTGAGTCAGCTAAATGTGTAAAACGTAGATGCATGTAGTTTTCATCAGATTTCTTAAAGGGGAATTCCAACTAAATTGACTTTTACGTTTTTTTATTCATCTAATTTTGATTATTTTGAATCATGACCTCTAAAGATCAAGAAAAGCCGAAAGACAAATATCACTATTAGTGATGCTGTGTGGCGGACCAGGTGAATCCAGGTGAAGCTCTGAAGGTGAGGAGACCATCAAGAGGGTTTCAGTCCTCTTGACCATCATGGACGTGGATTGTGCAGCTCAGCAGGAGGAAGGAGGCCCTGAAATTTGGTATATTTGGCCTTTGAAGTTTGACAATCACACAAAGTACTAAATACTGCAAAGGCCACACAATACATGACGTTAGAATTACTCATAAAGCGAGAGACGTTTTTAACAGGAGCGAATGTGACTTTTTACAGTGTAGTTTTATGTTAAAAGGGATTTAACATTCTGCCCACTCCTCCAGCATCCAGACAATATTCATCTTAAAGGCACTTAGTCTGCAAGGAATGCATCACACACACACACACACACACACACACACAGAACAGCATCGATAACAGTGAGGAGAGCAGAATCCAAGGTCTCAGGAGTTTCCCAGGGGCCACATGCCCATAATGAGTTAGTTTATTTAACTCTGCAGAAGATGGTGTGTGTGTGTGTGTGTGTGACTTTTGTTATGCTAGGCTTTCCAAGCATGAGGAACTGCTGACTATCAGTTGTCAACAGCCGTCTCCTTATACCCATAATCCTTTGCGTTTTGGGGTTGTTTCCTGGAGTTGGTTCAGATTACTTTCTCACTTCTAACAAACGAACGAGTTAGCTAGCTAACCATAGTATCTGGTCAGCTAACATTCACTATCTTGTTGATAACACATCTGATTAGCACGCTAGCTAACGTAGCTAGTAGAAGCTAGCGTCAGCAGTGGCTAGTAGTCCCATGTTAACAGTAACTAGCCTGCTGGCTAGTTAGCTAGCTACCAGTTTGTTCAGGTTAACTGAGCTGACTCTTCTCCAGCTCCTACATTTGGAGACAAATCTACCTGAAACCTTGTTCAGGTTTCTCTCTTTTTCTTGCTCTGTTTTTATATATTTAGACGTTATTTCCATGAAGTGGACCTCCATGATGTTGCCAGTTGTGGTTGCTTGGAGATTTGTGATGCAACTCTATAATACAAATTGTGAACGTTGTATGAAACCAATAACACACCTGAGTTCCTATTTGCCTCTGGCCCAGTTAAAAGGCAGAGCCAGACGTTGGACCCCTCCCTGTGTAGTGGAGTTATTAAAGCACTCTGGGTTCGTCACTTCACGCTGAACAATGTAGAGAAGTGAAATGTCACGTTAGTGTGACTGTCAACTGAAATCTCCATCGACATTTTAAAATGCCACAACTGTGTCGCGGTTTCTGTCCCATCAGCTACATAATTATTATCAAAGTAATTTTCATTTCCACCTCTTGTTGAGCAGCAACCCAAATCCAAATGTGTGTGTGTGTGTGTGTGTGCGTGTGTGTGTGTGTGCGCGCGCGCACGTGCAGGTCTACATTAGTCTTGTTTGACATGAAAACATTAGTCGGTCTGTAACCCTGACAGACCTACAGAAAACCATTACCACATGAATTCTGAGACATTAGTATAATATTGATATATATTTATATATTTATAGAGAGAGATTTTTAATGTTTGTCACTCGATTAGTGGATACAGATGATTGTTATTTACGGCAGGTCTCAGTCTGACAGAGAAGGAAGAACAAGGGATTTACGGCAGATCGTATTTCTCTAATGGCCGCCGGGCCTCCAGGCCAGCAGGGGGAGCCGGTGGGGTTGACGGCTGGTTGACGGCTGGTTGGCGGTTGGTGCGGGTTGCAGTGAAGAAGATGAGCTTGTGTCATGACCGGCGTTGTTTCCTGGTGTGGGGTGAGTAATTCATCATAATCACAATTAACGAATACCATGCGGTCCGAATCAAGGCGAAATATGACACCTTCAACTTATGACACCTACAACTTATGACACCTTCAACTTATGACACCTTCGACTTGCCAACAAAACTTTTGCTTTCTGCCAACAAACCAGAAAATCCAGCAAACATACGTTCTTTTCTCGCTAATCTCTTCTAATGAAGACAAAGTAGTTAATCAGCAAGAGGTTTCTTCTGCTGACTGTCCATGTTGGAGTGTGGGAGACAGAAACGAACCACCAGGAGCCTTTCCACTTCCCCGCCAGGCTTCCTACTCACTTCCTTCTCATTCCTACTCACTTCCTTCTCATTCCTACTCCTACTTCCTACTCCTACTCTGTCAACTATTGGACGTTTTCAGGTGAACGCTGAATGGTGTTTTTTATGCCACAGTGTCACTAACTGCAGTGTGATGAGAGAAAAGGACCTATTTTTCTGAGCAGGACTTCACGGTCCAACATTACAGCATCATACAGCATGACTTAGTGTTTCTCAACCTGGGGGTCGGGGGCCAAAAGTGGCCGCTGCAGACCAATTAAAGAGAAGGACCCAGTTTCTTGATAGCCAGGCAGTTTTCTTGCTAAAACATTACACAAATAAATTAGCAGTCTAAGAGCTTTCTAATTGAAATCCTTTACTATTACTGGGAGACGGGCGGCTTCACTGTGGTCTGGAGTATAGATCAGCATGGCTTGCACTTTTTTGGGGCAATCAAATTGGTTTCCATTGTATTAGGCCAATTGATCCCTGAACATTCACCCAATCTATTACAGTCGGTGAATCGACCCAGTTCAGCGGGACAGGATCTCAGATCAGCCTGTTCTCAATGTTCACAGTAAACGATGAACTGGGACAATTTTCATGTATTTTCAGGTATGAGGGAGGAGCGAGGCGCTGGCCATGTTGGTGGAAATGCCGTTACTTTGTTTTGGTGTGCACCGCCGTGTATGGTGCTGTGAATGCTGCTCATGTCTGGTGTGGGTTATTTTCTACCCCTTTCACACCGGAGCAACGACCCGGGTTATTACCGGTGTGAATGGGTCAAAAGGGTTATCAGACCTTGCTCCCGACCTGGAAATAACCCGGGTCAGACGCAGTCCAGCTGAACGGGGTGAACGGGGCGACCCGGGTTACGCAATGGACTGGAACCTCATTGGTTAAGATCAGAGGAGCATGCAAGCCAGTTCACAACAACGAACCAATACAACGAAGAACAACAGAGAACTGGAACGATTCAGAGTTTGACATGAAAACAGGTTGATCACAAGGCGATCAGGAGGTGGAGCTTGTTAAATGTCCTTTCACATCCTGATCACAGGCGTCGCCGTTCACATGAATCATCTCAACTATGGAAACCAAACTTCCCAGATGGAACAAACCAGCGAAGCGTCTCCATGCCTCCTCCCTCCCGTCTCATATCTGCATCCATCTCACTCGTGGTAAACAGGATGTGGCATCTACAGCTCAACTCCGAGGCGTGATGCCGCGGTGCGTCCGAGGTACATGGACAAGTTAATCAGGAAAGACGAGAGGAGAAGGGTGTGAAAGAGAGGTGGCGTTTTCCTCCTTTGATTCAAAACCTCACATCTGTTTGCCAGGAAGCCCATATGCTTCTGTTTCCTCCCGCTGTCCTGAGAGAGAGGGAGAGAGAGGGAGAGGGGAGAGAGAGGGGAGAGGGACAGAGAGGGAGAGAGAGAGAGAGGGAGAGGGGAGAGAGAGAGAGAGAGAGGGAGAGAGAGAGGGAGAGGGGAGAGAGAGAGAGGGAGAGGGAGGGGAGAGGGAGGGAGAGAGAGAGGGAGAGAGAGAGAGAGTTAGGGAAGATATAGGGAGGTTGAAGAGAGAATGGAGAGAGGAGATGCAAGGGAGAGAGAAGAGAGGAGGAAGAGAGAAAGGAAGATACTGTCTGTTATGTTTCCGTCCAACTGGCAAGCCAATTCTTCACAAACTTTTGAAATGTTGCAGAAAATAAAATTGGGTCGAACCGAATAAATCCCTTCCTGAATGTCAAAAAAATCCATCAGGAAAATGGGACGAGTTTCAAGAAGCG
>JAXDDX010000088.1:1162500-1187500 GCA_034670405.1 Hoplostethus atlanticus
ATCCTACATCTACTCCACATCTATCCTACATCTACTCCACATCTATCCTACATCTACTCCACATCCACTCCACATCCATCCTACATCTACTCCACATCCATCCTACATCTACTCCACATCCATCCTACATCTACTCCACATCTACTCCACATCTATCCTACATCTACTCCACATCTATGCTGCATCCATCCTACATCTACTCCACATCTACTCCACATCCATCCTACATCTACTCCACATCTATCCTACATCTACTCCATATCTATCCTACATCTACTCCACATCTATCCTGCATCTCTTCTGCATCCATCCTGCATCTACTCCATATCCATCCTGTCCATCCCACATCTTCTCCACATCTATTCCACATCTATCCTGCATCCATCCTGCATGAACCGGTTGAAGAACACTTTCCCCAACGCTTCCCCCTCCTGCTGAGCAACAGCAGTAATCTCCAGCTAGCTAGACGCCAGATGCATGTACAGTCGTCTGTGTGTGTGTTTGTTTTGTGTGGATTGATGTCGAGCTAGCATAATACTTTTCCATCAAAGGACTCGCTCTCTCAGAATAAACACCTTGAAATGCTTTTGATCCGCCGCCTGGCATCAAAGCCGTCACAACACATCTCTCTGCTGATATTGCTTTTCCTCCTGAAGCTCGTCTTTCCATCCACCCAGACATTTTTCAAGTCTTAGACGACCAATTTGAGGTTGTAACACGGGATATATCTTGAGGCAAGGTACAAAAAAATGACATGATAAGAATCCTGCATCTCCTCTGCATCTCTCTTCATTAAATGAATCTGTTTCCATTACAGGATATTATTCTAACATCCTGCTGAGTGAAACTGAAAACACACTGGGACACAAAGATGGAACAAAAGTTTCCTTAACAATTCATTGCTGGGAGCGGAGCAATAATGCAGCAGTAATTCAGTTTTGCAGTAAAAAATGACACTTCAGTGACGGCTGCATCTGTTGAGGACGACTGTGTGTGTGTGTGTGTGTGTGTGTGTGTGTGTGTGTGTGTGTGTGTGTGAGGGCTCACAGTCACAAATAAATGTTCATAAAACGGCATCAAGAGCATTAGAACGTGTTTCTTTTACCCTCAAGACTTTTCCATCCGTCCACCGTGTTGAGTTCAGATGCTGAGTATGTTACTATCCCAACTGCCTGCTGCCTGTTTGATGCAGGTGTAAAGGGCTTCTCAGGGTGTTTTGACACCTCGTTCATTTAGTGTTGTTAGTTCGAACCCTGCAGTCCCCTTAGCGACCTTGTTGAGAGGTTTTATCTCGGTGCGTTTCCAAACCGATCTCGGAGCTTCGTTTGGAGGGAGAACGTGACCCGACTATCACTCAACACAGTGCAGGCTGAAGTGTTGCGCCTTACGATACGCCGGACGTCATTCAGTCGTCTATGGGAGGCAAATTGTACGGCGAGATCACACAGCGCCATCTTGTGGACAGCAGAGGGTCGGATGCGCTGAAAACGTTCAACTTCTCCATCGTCCTCGCTCCGTTCAAGTTCAAAGTTTATCCATCAAATGCACAGCAGAGGTTGAGATGCTTCAACGTCGACTCTCAGCAACAGAGAATACAAGCAACAATTTACAGTAACAATGAAATAAAAATAGAATAAAGTGTCATACAAAATGTCAAGGTAATGATGAAAAGAGGCAATCTAAGAGGTGAGGTAGTATCACTGGGATGTATTGTCACATTTAAACATGCTTTTTTAATTTTAGTTTCATTTTATATAAATATATTTTCAATTATTTAGAATTGGATTTCATGATTTCAATTTGTTTTTTATTTTCTACCTAGCAACTTATCGTCCCTCCAGAAGGTTTACTGTTTTATTGCCGAGTATCTTCTGTTGTTGGCAGGGTTGAGTACCACGATCTACCGGGGACACGAGGATGATCTGATGTTCTTTCACTCCTTTTCTTTTCCACCCCTGTATTTATTCTCTCTATACTTCCTTTCATCCCTCTGATTTTTCTATTCTTTTCAGCCTTTCTCTCTTTCTTTGTTCTCCTCTCCCATCCATCTTCTCCCCTCCAACCCTCTCTCTTTCTCCCTCTCTAAATACCAACATCCCTCCCTCCCTCCCTCCTCCTCTCTTCCAGTAGCCTCTTTTTCCTGTCTCATTCATCCCCTCTTTTCTATCCTCGTACCCTTCCCTCTCGGCATACCATCATCCCTCCATCCATCCCTTCCTCAGCAGCATCTCTCTCTCTCTCTCTCTCCCTGTTTTCAGGCAGCCCAAACCCCCCCCCCCCCCTCCCTCTCTCTCCCTCTTCTCTCTCTCTCTCTCCCCCTCTTCTCTCTCTCCCCCTCTTCTCTCTCTCATTCATCATGGTAAGTTCCAGTGACAGGGCAGTGCTGCTCGGTGGCAGTCCGCTTAGCAGAGCCTGACACACACAGCCTTGAAGACAGCCTCGCAAAATGAAAGAGAGAGAGAGAGAGAGAGAGAGAGAAAAGAAAAGGGTGGAAGGAAGATACAGAAAGAGAGAGAGAGAATGAACGACAGAGTAGGAGAGGAAGAGAGAGAGGTTACATGCTCTCCCAGTGGAGCTGTCACAGACCAGCCCACTCCAGTTACCGTGTGTGTGTGTGTGTGGGTGACCTTGGGATGTTGCCCTGGGAGTGTGTGTGTGTGTGTGTGTGTGTGTGTGTTGCTGGTGCATTACTAGCACGTCCCCCCACTACAACAACATTGGATTTATTCCTTCCGAGTGGTCGTCGTCTTTTCAATATTAAAATGTCTCTCTTGCAGATCCGTTTTCCTCGTCTTCTTCTTTCCTCTCAGTGGATATTTCAAGGTTTTGTTGTCCTGCAGACGAGCAGAGGGCGGCTTCTGTGATGTTTGCTGTCTTTTATAAATCAGCAAATATGAGAGCATCGGATCCTTTGAGCATCAAAAGAAACTGATGGCTGTTTTTATCCCACAAGGCACCAACACTGTCTCCGTCTGAGTGGACATCATACTTCAGCGACATCTTGGAAGCTCATGTGGTAACCAGGGAACTAACTGATCTTTCCTGCTTTGTGTTTCACGTTTCTTCCAGAACATGCGTTGGTAACCGTATAAAACCCATGATCAGGATTTCAGGTCAGGCAAACCTCCCTCTGGCGGCCATATTGGAGGTCCTCACACCGTGAACAGCTGATTGTGTTTCTAAACAGGAAACCTGCTGTCTGAACAGAATTGAATAGAGATGGTTAGTTTCTGTGCTTTTCCTGACTAGCAACTGATCATTTCATCACTGATCAATATGATCAACTTTGTGTTTAGCTTGTTTGCGCTGTCTAGTTGTTAACACACTAGCTAACGTATCTAGCAGAAGCTAGCGTTAGCAGCTTGTTAACCTACAGTACTGTGCGAACATCTGAGACACCCTAGAATTTTTTTAATATGAATTTGGTCTTTTTGTTTTCTGCATCAGTGTTTTACATTTCTGCTCTCTATGGTGTTTTTTTAATATTTAGAAACTTTTAATTTCATTATTTTTGAAAGCATCTTCGCTTTACGGAGGACTTTTGCACAGGACTGTATGTTTGGAGACAAATCGACCTTTCTAAACATATTGTGCAGAGCCAGTTCACTAATGGACCTCCATGATGCCAGACGTGGCTGCAGGCAGAATTACTGGTGTTATTGCTTTAAGGAAACAGATAGCTGACGTCAGCTGGGCCGACCCGGGTGAGGGGTTCATGTCATGCTCCATGAGGCCAACCCATCAGAGATGTCATGTTAATGAAACTTAAAGCCCAGGTCGTTGTAACCGTCATGTTCAGTTGTGTAATGTCATATTAGTGTGGTCAGATGTGATGATCGTAGATGTTTGTCTGCTCTGTCGGGGAGACCAAGGTCACCTGAGACCATCTTAATTGAAAACTCTTGGTATTTCTCAATATGATGCAGTATGCAGGTTGTTGTAACCAGTTGTATGATAAAACATCAGGATATCTTTTCTGAGTAGCGTTGAGTGGTGCAGTACAAGGCTGCTGGGGGGTGGGGGGCAAAGTATTTTTACTCATGGACACTGTACTTACATGCAGAGTTGAGGTACTTGAACAGTATTTCTCAGCGAAACAGGAAGGCTGTGATAACAGAGGAAGTAGTATTTTCATTTTGGGGTTTTAAGATTATTTTAAAGCATTTCTGCTTCGTTAGATACAGACAGGAGAGATAAAGGAGAGAGAGGAAATAACATGCAGCAAAACCTGGGAGCCTGGAACACAAATAATATACCGAGGTACAAATAATCTCATTGGTTGAGTTACATCTCAGTGGGCGGAGCCAAAGAATCTACAGTTTTTCCCAAGCACAAGTTGGCTGGCAAACTTGATTGAACTGATCAGGGACCTGTCATGGAATCAATCAGTTTTCCTTGGTGACTGGATGCTGACAGGACGGACAGAGGAGTGTTGATCTCACACATCCAACTATTGATCATTCCAGTAACATTATTATCATCTATTGACATTTATTTCCAAATGTGTGAGTTGGTGTTTGTGTATCTCTCAATCAGAAAGCCTTTTTATCTTCTACCTTCTGATCTTACACATCAGCAGGTAATCTTCTTCTTTTTCCGGCATCTGCAATCTGATTAATGTTTTTCGGGAAATTTGATATCTTACCAAATCTTTGTAATCAGATTACCCTGGTCCTGCTGCAGGCAATCCATTACTGCCAGCTCCCTTACACCGGTTACACTCGGAGGAAATTGATGTCAGCGTTTACACGATGAGGCCAGTCCGTCGCTCGGTTCGCCAACTCTGTTAGGGAAACCGAGGTCGGCAAAGGGAGTATCCATCACCCTCAACGAGCTCACAGGGAAACAAACACACCAGTTTCTGTTTGTGTCAAACTGCTGTTTAATACCTTATACCGTTATGGAAGTGGACCTGGTCCTCTGTGGCACCCCTCCCTGAACAACTTGTCTATCTTTATTCAATTAAGCCTTAATTGGGGGGTGGAGACAAGGAGGAGGGATTCCTCAACCTCTAAACAAGTGATACGTGGATTCTGTAAAAGATGAGATGAACTTTATCGATCCCTGAGGAGAAATCGGATCATTTTGAAGCAGCAAAGAGTCGAAGTGTCGGTTGGTGAAGAAAGAGGAAAAAGTCCAAAGTTGCCAGTTGTGATGAGACAGAGGAGGAGGTAGAGATGGACAGACCAAGAGGAGGAGAGGAGGATTTGTGGGGAATCGCAGGATGAGGCCTCGTCTGATTGGTCCACGGCGACATTTATACCTCATTTTGTACATCAACACCTCTGACACACACACACACACACACACACACACACATACACACATACAGTACTGTGCAAGTCTTAGGCAGGTTTTTAATATAAATTTGGTCTTAGATGTTTATTTTTCTGATATTTAGAAACTTTTCATTTCATTATTTTTGAACCATCTTCTCTTTATGGATGTGTTTTCCCATGTGCCTCAGTACTGTACACCTGTCCAGTGTATCCAAGTCAACCACCAACATTATCTCACATTAAGACGTTAAACTAACAACTGAGACGGTTTAGTAATAAAAAGTTGTCAGTAGTTTTAATGTCTGTGTGCTGTATGAGACATGAAGGTCCTGTATTATTCAGTTTTCCTGATTTTGTTCCTTCATGTTGATTCAACCTTCTGCACTCTCTGTTTTGAACCAAACACAACGTGCCCATTGTCACCTGAACATCTCGACCAGCTCCCTCTGATGTGAAGCCATGTTTCTCTCCGCTAACCGCTCACCTTCCTGCTGAAGGGCAGAGCGAGGACGGACAACATTTCCATTAGCGTCCTGAACACAGAAGCTGTGAGACGGTCCGTGTCACCAGAGAGCTTTTTAAATCAGCAACCAAACAGTTTTATTATCGTCTCGCCGTCTTCCTTGACCGAAGTGCATGGACCCTGTGAATACCTAGTTGTGTTTGTGTGGGCCGGTCAGCACAGGGCCAAGGCTTTGGGCTGTTTGCTGGGTAGTTTAGTTAGAAGTTGAATCACAGCTGAATGGATGGATTTCGGCCAATCAGGACCGAGTCCAGTTGTGATGTGTTTACTGGAGCGGGTCTGAAACTAACTTTAATCTAACCTCAAACAAACTCAAAATGTAATAATGTCTAAACTCCAATAACATATGAGTATATAAAGAGGAACACTGGGATACCTTTAATATATAATATATGATGAAGCTCGGTTTATTACTGGAACTATCTAGTAACCACATGTTCATCCATCCCCCATCACCCACCACCGCCACTTCCTGTGGAAACAGAGAAAATAGTTGCTGGTTCAGTTATTTTATCAGATATGGTTTATTACAGCCCTTAACAACCAAAGAGGGCTTCCCCCATTCCCCCACACACACACACACACACGTTAGCCCACTCAGTCGCCCGCCAGCCTGACTCCGCCCCCCCCCCCCCCGCCCCCCCGCTCACCGCCCGAGTCTGCCACTACCTCCATCCCTCTCTTTCTCTCTCTGTCCTCTATTTGTCCTCCTCTCTCCTCAAGTCATTCCATAAATCAACAACTCACTTGGCAGCAAGTCGACAGAGCAGCTACCTACACTCAGCTAGCTCACTCTGCTGTGTGTGTGTGTGTGTGTGTGTGTGTGTGAGAATGGATGAATGAAGATGGAGCTTTCTGTTTCTCTGCTTCATGGGAGTCGAGGATTCCCAAGATCAATAGTTCATCTTTCCATTCAGTGGCCCACAACCCCGACCACACACACACACACACACACACACACACACACTTCGATTTGAAGAGACATGGATTGATGGGGTTGTCCAGGCAGCTCCAGGTTAGCCTATCTTCCCCCAGCGCTGCGTCTGGCTTGTGACCCCATCAGCCCCTCGTCCGTTTTGGTTCTGCAGGTTGCTGTGGAGAGCAAGGCACCAACACCGCCAGGGTTAGGGGTCCCATACCTAACAAGGAATACAATACATAAATGAATAAATGAATACATATATAAACAAATACATAAATAAATAAACAAATAAACAAATACATAAATAAATAAACAAATAAACAAATACATAATAAATAAATAAATAAACAAGCAAATAAATAAATAAACTAATAAATTAATAAATGAATACATAAATGAATAAATAAAATAAACAATAAAATGAATAAATAAATAAACAAATAAATAAACGAATACATAAATAAATGAATAAATAAACAAATACATAAATAAATAAATAAACTAATAAATAAATGAACTAATACATAAATAAATAAATAAACAAATACATAAATCAACTAATAAATAAATAAATGAATAAATAAATAAATAAACAAACGAATACATAAATAAACTAATAAATGAATAAATAAATAAACCAACAAATACATAAATAAACTAATAAATAAATAAATAAACAAATACATAAATAAACTAATACATAAATAAATAAACTAATACATAAATAAACTAATACATAAATAAACGAATAAACAAACAAACAAATACATAAATAAATAAATAAACAAATAAATAAATAAACAAATAAATGATATTGTAGTGGTTTGAAGTCCATACTATAGCTTGATGAAGCTTTGTGTTACTACCTATTGTTTTGGGTGTCTTCATACTAAATTTGGATTGATAAATGTGTCAACTTATTTAACACACCAGATGAGGAGGTCAGCAGCTTGTCTTGACAACAATGCAACTGCTGAAGTCGTTGGTATTGATCAGCTGCCCTATTGACCCTCCCATAGATATATGATGGTCACTTTGTGCTACGGGGCAGTAAAGGTCTTTCTTATTGCCCTTTAAGTTTGAAAGATTAGATCAGACTGTTCAGCTCTATCTGCTGCAGTGGCTGCTGCAATATGACTACATGGTAATGCAGTATAGCTCAGTGAGACACACACACACACACACACACACACACACACACAAGGAAGTGTGCAGGCATAAACACACTCACACACACAACACATTGTTTTCTTTTCCTTTCTTTCTTGTCATCTAACAGTATGTCACATCAGACCAACGAGAAAGGACACAAAACAGAAACAACACGTCTAAGCTTCAAGTGCTGCCACTAGGTAGGGACATCTGTGTGTGTGTGTGTGTGTGTGTGTGTGTGTGTGTGTGTGCGTGTGCGTGTGTGTCTTTTTATTGTCTGACAAATGTATTTTACTTTTCAGCAGGTAAAAGAGTTCATGAACTGGAGGATGCATTTGTTTGTTTGTGCATTTGTGAAAATGTACTCAGACAGATGGGATGTGTGTGTGTGTGTGTGTGTGCGTGTGTGTAGGTGTGCTTATGTGTACATGTGTTTCTGCAGCTGTGTATACCTGTTTGCTAGCTAGTGTGTGTGTGTGTGTGTGTGTGGTCTCTCTTCCACCCACACAGTTTATTACATCACAGCGACAAAGTCACATATTTTACTGAAAGAAAAGTAGACAGAGGGAGGCTGTGTGTGTGTGTGTGTGTGTGTGTGTGTGTGTGTGTGTGTGTTTGTTGTCTGTTTTTGTTTTTGTTTATGTGCAGATGTGTTCCCATACGGAAATGTACTATATGTACATATAGTACATTTCCATATATGAAATATATGTACATATGTAGGAAAAACATATATGTACATGTATGTACAAACTATATATGAAACCTATTAGAAATTGGAATCATTTCATATATGACATATATGTCTAGCCCATACAAATATATATGTTTATGTATGTATAATGCATTTTGTGACATATATGTCACGTATATAATTATTTATACATATAACATATATGTATTTGTATAAAATACAAATAGCATATTATGTACATATATGTCTAGCCCATACAAATGGATGGTAAATGGACTACATTTACAGTATACGCCTCTCATTCACCCATACACACCGAGGGCAGGGAGCTACCATGCAAGGTGCTGATCTGACCATCAGGAGCAATTTGGGGTTCAGTGTCTTGCCTAAGGACACTTTGACATGTGGACTGGAGGAGCTGGGGATCGAACCTACGATCTTCTGATTGGAAGGCCAACCACTCCTGAGCCACAGGCGGGGATACTAACCACAATACTAACGAGGAGAGGCATAATATGTTTATGTTATATGTTATATATGTTGTTTTAATAAACTTGCATATATAAATTAAACATATATTGTTAACATATATGGTTGCAACATATAATACCATATACAAATTCATACAATACAAATTTTTAATATATGTACATATACAAATTTTACTATGGATATTTCATATATGTTAAAAACCTATATCGCCATACATCCAGAGGATGTATGTATGTGGTAATAATAAATCGCCTTATATGTAACATATATGGCAATATCGCTCGCTGATATAGGGGCATATATGTCATATATTACATTTCCGTATGGGTTTGCTTGTTTTCATTCATTCATTCATTCATTTCATTCATTCATTCCTCATCATGATAAAAGCACAATTAAAGCTGCACTGTGTATCATCAGGTAACTGCTTGAAATCATGTCATCTGTTTGACTGTTCAGTTTAGATTTGTCACTTCCTGTGGAAAATCTAAAAATATAATATTTCTTATGGCGAATGTGATGGAAGGTGCTGCAGCTTTTTCATTTGGCTTCATATAAACACACACACACATTTCAGAGTTTCATTGATGAAATGTTTGACTTCATAACTTTGCGTGACTCGAAACACATGAATACCGTTGTTTTGGTGTAATCATTTCCTTCTGTCACTTTTTATTACGTTTTTCAAAGATTATTTTTGCCTTTTATTTGATAGAGAAGAGAGACAGAGAGGGATTCGAACCCAGGATGTGGTGGTTACATGGCATGCACCCAAGCTGACTGCGCCACCGGGACGCCTGTCTGGTGAATTTAAACTGTATCTTCAGGAAGTAAAGCGCCGGTTCAGTTCAGTACTCACGACTTCACCAAAACCACCAAATCAGAGTGAATGAGTGGAAATCCAACAACGGAGCCTCGACCATAGAGCTTACGTACGCACGACAACGGGAACGCCTCGCGACTCCGACTCCCCCCAAACCACTGTGCTGCATGTAAGCCGGCATGAAGAGATCAGTCTGTCCAGTCAGAACGGCTGCTATCATCGCTGCAAGACACGGCGCCGTCACCAGCGAGCCGGGCCGGCGAGGCGGAGGGTTTTCATCCCAGACGCTCGGATCAGAGGACGCTCCAATTATGAAGGGGCTCCGGGGCGCGAGGGTGCCAGTCTCCGTGGATTAGTCTCAAAGAGGAAGCGTATAATTTGCACTTGCAATCGGTGATGAAGAGGCTGTGACTTGTTTGTTCTGACCTCCTGACCTCGCTTGCACCGCAACTTGAGTTACAAACAGTCTGAGTGAAGACGATGGACAGTCTGCTGCTTCAGAGCTCCAGCAACTGAGGCACAAATAGTGTGTCTGGAGCTGAAATCCAACCAAGAAAATTCAATTAAAAAAAAAGAATCACACACAAATCATGAATTCAATCATTTGAAGGTTCACACACAAATTCAGTGGAACTACTTCTCTGCCCGTCGTCCCCTGAAAACCATTTACCTCTCATGATTCCAGGTCAGATTGCAGATTGGTTTAATTTCAGTGTGAAGCCACCTGGAAGGAACTGTGTGTGTGTGTGTGTGTGTGTGTGTGTGTGTGTGTGTGTGTGTGTGTGTGTGTGTGTGTGTGTGTGCAGCATGTAGATAGGATGTGTATCTCCTGAGTGAAAGTGTGTGTCTGTGTGTTTTTGTACTTACTGGATGTGTGTGTGTGTGTGTATGTATGCACAAACCCATTCACACAAAGGTGAATGAGAGGTGTGTCTCTGGAGGGTTTGTGTGTGTGTGTGTGTGTGTGTGTGTGTGTATGTGTGTGTGTGTTGACCCTTACGTCAACACACACCTAGCTATGTGAGCGACAGAACATCACACACATATCCACACTCACACATACACTTGTTCACAAACGCACTCACATATACACACACATAAAAGCACACAGAGGTACACTCGTGTGTGTGTGTGTGTGTTATTCATTTGGGTATATATTGTGTGTAATACTGTTCAAATGACAGTATCATCTACTAATGTGTGCCTATTCACTGAAGTCTAAAACACCCTCGACTCAAAGCAATACAGTAGAACTCAACACTCAACACGCTTCAAGGTAAAAAATCAATACCTCTATCTACGTTTCATTCTTCTCTCTCTCCATTACCCCCCCCCCCCCCCCCCCCCCACCCAGAAGAAACGTGAGACTTGAGAAGAGCTGACATGTTCAATGACCAGCGATGGAGATGAACACTCTCCACAACATGGAGCATCCATTCAGGTCTGCTGCAAACTGAGACGTCCATCATTTATTATCTGGGAGAGGGGGATGAATGAAAGAAGGAAGGGAGACGATAGGAGGTAAGGAAAGAAGGAAAGGAATGAAAGAAGGAAGGGAGAGGATAGGAGGTAAGGAAAGAAGGAAAGGAATGAAATCACCTGGTGTTGTGATTGGTTGGAAGGAAAACCTGCAGGCTTGTGATTGGACACCACTGGTCTAAGACATCGTGTTCATATCAAGACCCGTCATACGGATGGATGGATGATGGATGGAGGATGGATGGATGAATGATAGATGGATGGATGGATGGATGGAGGATAGATGGATGGATGAATGATAGATGGATGGATGGATGAATGGATGGATGATGGATGGATGGCGGATGGACGGATGGGGGACGATAAGAGAGGCAGGGAGGGAGAAAGGAAACAAGGATCATGGATGGATGGAAGCGAGGGATGAAGGAAGATAAATGATGCTGAGACAGAATGACAGACAGATCATATCAACAGACGTGTTGATGTCTGTTACTGTCAGTGTGTTTGGCTGACTCAGCGTCTTTCTGTTCAGCTGTATCCGTGAAAAAGTGTGTGTGTTAATTCTGTGTGTGTGTGTGTGTGTGTGTGTGTGTGTCTCATTGTAATCATTTCTATGGAGCCTGAGGGGAGATGCTGCTCTCTTCCATCTCCACCAAATAACATGATGAAAATGGATGGAGGGATGGATGGATGGAGGGATGGATGGATGGATGGATGGATGGATGGACTGGAGGGAGGGACAGACTCTTCCTGATTTATCAGCTAATGAAAGTTCTGATACTACAAATGGAAAGAATGAGACAAAGACCACCAGAAACTGAAGGACAAAGGATTGATCTGAGAGTGAACATGCAGCAGCAGGAACCGTGACATCACCTGGGGAGACAATACGACCTTTAACCTTTAAGTATTTTAAGGCTTTTTCAGACTCTTCAAGGACCTGCAGGTGTCCTGTATAGAGATGGGACGGGATGCTGACAACAGGATGGAGGGAGGAACAGACAGAGATGGAGGCATGGTAAGTTTACAGTAAAACACCAGCATTGAGCCTGTACACACACACACACACACACACACACACAAACACACCTACACACACACACACACACACACACACACACACACACACACAATAGTTCTCTCTCTCACACATATAGATGGTGGAGGCTTAATGGACTCCAGTGACAGCAGAGGAATTGCCTTGCTCAGCCCATCAGTAGCACAGCAACACACACACACACACACACACACACACACACACACATTTCTCACTCTCTCTCTCTCCAAATCCAGTCTAGAGGGGTAGAGCGGTAATGAAAATGGAGACTTTTCTAATCAAGCTCTGTTATATATGTGTGTGTGTGTGTGTGTGTGTGTGTGTGTGTGTGTGTGTGTGTGTGTGTGTAAAACAATACCAAGTTGTTTACAGTCATTGTACCAAAGTTTTGCACCGTTATTATCAACCAGCTGAAGGTTTCTGTGTTGAGTAAATGCCAGTGTCAGTGGGCGGAGTTTGGAGTTGCCACAGCGACACGCTGCAACATGAAAATAAATTAATCACTAAAACTAAAATCCATACTTTCATCCAACCGGCTGCCCTGACAATTGGATTTTAAATGCTAGCTGATCAATTTTCAACGTGACAACCCAAATAAGAATCGAAGTAACAAGAATGAAATGATGAAAATGCTTTTGAATTGAAAACGTGTTGAGTGATTTGATTTGTTTGGAGCCTCAACGTCAGTGTGATTACTTCTGCTGGTTTATCGTTTGTGTTACTTCTACTCTCGTACCTAAATGTCAATCAAAACCCACACCTGTCGAGACTGGAGCAATTAGCCCCCGTTAGTAATTAGTGGGCGTGGCCTTTGATTGACATGTCGGTATGAGAGCAAAAGTAACATGCCAAAAAATAAACAACTTTAATGGCAAATTTTCAGCGTGAGTAATGGATGAACATTTAAAATCACCATTATTTATTATTTAATTTCACATTTATTTCATCACCTCTGTACTGATCAGTCACTTCTGTCACTCAAAATAAATAGAACTAGAAATGTTGCTGTTTACGTGATAAAAGATAAGTGGTGGTAAATGATGAAAATAGTTGTGTTTTCATCAAAGCACTGCCTGCTCATGCTCGTGCATTCATCAAGAACGTGCAGCAAAGTCACTATGGGATAAGGTTTGTGTTAAGTTACCACAAAAAAGTAATCAGAGTACTCTTAACACGTTAGCAACACTGATGTTGAAGCAGTGATGAGTTATATCCTAGTATCCCACCACACATTATCACAGCGACGCCAACTAGCTCACTGGCCCCCCTGAGGCATGCAATGTGTGTGTGTGTGTGTGTGTGTGTGTGTAGATGGCTGAAAGATGGTTGAGCTGTGTTGACTCCAGCGAGGCCACATGAATACACTCTGGCTGTCACTTGGTATAAAACAAACTCCCCCGTACGTCGACTCCCATCAGCTCACATCCCGACCTCAGAATGATTCAGATGAACGCTAGATATGTTTAGTGGATGTTTAAAGGAGAATTCCGGGATTTTTAAACCTGTCCTCTATATCCACGAAATTGCCTATTATACCTGCAAAATAGGTCCAAAAAGTTTCGGGAATTGCTCTGGTAGATCGGCTCAGTCGGTAGTCGCAAAACGGGCTCAATGGCTGCAACGTAATCCTGTGGGGCAAGTGCACACGGTCAAAGTACGTCCACTAAAGTGCTTGATTTTGCCACTGACAGGCTCAGATTGTTACTTGTTTGTCTGACAAGGGTCTGACAACATTACTGAAAGGATCGCTACAGAAATAGACCTTTTTTTAACCAGAAAACTAAAGTCTAGGGCCCAATCCCAATGTCCACACTCACGGACTCACGGACTTTGAGGCGCGTTCCCGCTAAGTCCGCGAGGGTTTAGGGCTGTCCCACTGTCAAATCGTCAAGTGCATGAGGGCTCTCTCGCAGACTTTTTGAGCCCTTTATGCACACTTTCCATAAGTCCTGCATGCCTGCAGACTTTGCCTGAGGGAATTACCCACAGTTCATAGCGTTGTGACGATAAATACGGGGTTACCAGGGGAAGCCCGGAAGCGGTAAAAACAAATGGAAGGACAAATGTTTATTCATCAACCATTTATTTAAATTTTTGCTTGATGATGCTGTTTTGACAAAACGAGTCAATTGATTATTGACAATCACCTCTCGTCCACTCTGTAAGGCAAGAGCCTGGAAGACATTCAGATCGGGCAGTCGGTCCCTTAAGTGCCTTGGTCGTGAAGAAAGTAAAAAACGGAAAATAAAAAGTCCCAAACCCACAATCGTACATAAAAAAAAAATGGTGTCGTCAAGGTAACGCGATATGTCGCAAAGTGCTGTCCCATTCCTATTTATACAATTTCGAGCCCTTGCAGCCTCTCACACTCAAGCACTTACCAGGTGACGTCAGTTAAGTCTGTGAGGGTTTAGGCCTTAGGGGGGACATTGGGATTGGGCCTATCTCAAGGAGAAGTCCCGCTCTGAAATGGACGGTGGACAAAGGTAGTCTATAGAGAGAGGGTTCACTTGTTGTGGGAAGAGGATGGTAGAAACCTGACAAAGGTATTCTATGAAAGCTGCGCAAATTCTTCCTCAACATTTTGTTGGCACAGTTCGGAAATGCGCAAAAACAAACCATTGTTGTTTTTTTTAATCTTTGGGAAAAAACAAATACTCTAAACTACGCTTTCTATACTCCAACACATGTCTCCAACGCTGATTTATGTTTCCACCATCCTCTTCCTGCAACAAGTCAACCCTCTTGTGTTGGAGTATAGAAAGCGTAGTTTAGAGTATTTGTTTTTCCCAAAGATAAAAAACACCAACAATGGTTCGTTTTTGCGCATTTACGAACTGTGCCAACAAAATGTTTAGGAAGAATTTGCGCAGCTTTCATAGAATACCTTTGTCAGGTTTCTACCGTCCTCTTCCCGCAACAAGTGAACCCTCTCGCTATAGACTACCTTTGTCCACCGTCCATTTCAGAGCGGGACTTCTCCTTGAGCTAGACTTTAGTTTTCTGGTTAAAAAAAGGTCTATTTCTGTAGCGATCCTTTCAGTAATGTTGTCAGACACTTGTCAGACACACAAATAACAATCTGAGCCCGTCAGTGGCAAAATCAAGCACTTTTAGTGGACGTACTTTGACCGCCCGACTATGCCCCACAGGATTACGTTGCAGCCATTGAGCCCGTTTCGCGACTGCCGACTGAGCCGATCTACCGGAGCAATTCCTGAAACTTTTTGGACCTATTTTGCGGTATAATAGGCAATTTTGTGGATATAGAGGCCAGGTTTAAAAATCCCGGAATTCTCCTTTAAGTGCCTCACGTTACTGCAAGTGCATATATATTTTATCATGATCAGCATTAAGACCAAAACATGTGATAGTGTTTTAGGTGCGTTTGATTGATCTTGCCGAGTGTAGGAATTTGGATAATTTGCACTATTGGTGATCGTCCCCCAGCTCTGCAGCGTCTGTGCCAGCTTCTACCCATTCAGATACACAGGAACACATGAATGTTGTTTTCAAATGTTAGAATAAATTGACGTGCACTTGATTTAAGTTGCCAGACAGTCTTGAATGTGGGTCCAGCAGTGACAAATATTACACCTGAAGTGCTCCTGAAGTTTTTCAAGTACCCAAAATGTGTTGAGATGCTGTTTCCCAGTGCAAATCATCAACTCCAACCAATCCCACAACGCAAAAAAAGTATATATTTTTTAAAAGTTGTTGGAGTATGTTTATGTCAAAACAAGCCCAAGTCTCCTCACATCATTAGTTCGGTTCATATCAGTCGGTTCTTGTCTCAGCCCTGTGCACTGGAGTGTGTGTCTGAGGGAGGAATACCAAAGGCCTGAGGTTGTGCAGTTGCTGCTGGTAAACAGTAATCTGAGGAAAGTAAATGGAGAGCCCTCTGTTGGGACTCCGCTGACCTCTGGTCTGTTCTTCTGTGTGCTGGAGAAAATGTCAAAGCTGTTTAGATGCTGCTGGGCAGAGTTATTATCAAAAAACGCTGAATTTTTGGAGTCGGACGGGTCCTCCTCAACACCTAGAGACCACCGGACGGGTCCTCCTCAACACCTAGAGACCACCGGACAGGTCCTCCTCAACACCTAGAGACCACCGGACGGGTCCTCCTCAACACCTAGAGACCACCGGACGGGTCCTCCTCAACACCTAGAGACCACCGGACGGGTCCTCCTCAACACCTAGAGACCACCGGACGGGTCCTCCTCAACACCTAGAGACCACCAGACAGGTCCTCCTCAACACCTAGAGACCAGCGGACGGGTCCTCCTCAACACCTAGAGACCACCAGACAGGTCCTCCTCAACACCTAGAGACCAGCGGACGGGTCCTCCTCAACACCTAGAGACCAGCGGACGGGTCCTCCTCAACACCTAGAGACCACTGGACGGGTCCTCCTCAACACCTAGAGACCACCGGACGGGTCCTCCTCAACACCTAGAGACCACCGGACGGGTCCTCCTCAATACCTAGAGACCACCGGACGGGTCCTCCTCAACACCTAGAGACCACCGGACGGGTGTGGTCATAACACAGTTAACAACTGGCATGGTGCAAGACCATCAGACACTATATATATACATATATATACATATACATATACATATACATATACATATATATATATATGTATATGTATATGTATAGGTGACTGTGTTGTGATACTGAGGGACAGCTAGCTGAGCGGTACAGCAGACTGGATCTAGCCTCCTGGACAACACACTGGGTGAAGTAATAAACCAGTTATGGCTCCAGTTTACAGATCCTGTAGGATGATTTAATCTATTAGATCACTTCAGTCAGACGGGGAGGGAGACCTGGAGACCTGGATCTACTGTGATCCACTAGCCCCAATAGTGATGAAGCATCATCAACCCTCATATTTTTAGGGTTTCCATCGAGCCTGTGGAGCTGTCAACTCAAAGTATTATTGTGTGTGTGTGTGTGTGTGTGTGTGTGTGTGTGTGTGTGAAGCCCTCTGATGCCTGTTGTTTTGACAGCAGACAGCTCCGTGGATTCCTGCAGATAATTGACCAGATGTGTGTAAGAATCCACAGTGAGAATGCAGTGTGTGTGTGTGTGTGTGTGTGTGTGTGTGTGTGTGTATGTGTGTGTGCATGTGTGAGAATGTTTACACTGCCTTCTTCTAGTCTATTTTTCGAAATATCAAACAATGGAGATACTCAGGGAGTCACAGCAGGGCATAAAACACCCCCCGACACACACACACACACACACACACACACACACACACACACACACACACACACACACACGAACACATGCTGAAATAATCACACACCAGGGATATATTAAAATAAGCAAGCACACGTGCACGTCGCAGTTGGATCAAAAACATCAACACACACACACACACACACACACACACATACACAGCTGGATGAGTCGCAGTAGGGTGTAAAACAAACACACACACACCAGAGAAGCCCCCCCACTGTGTCTGGGTTTAAATGGATGTCATGTGACTCCCTCCCTGGCTGGTCGCCCCCCGCGGTGTTCCTCCTTCTGCTCTCAATCACATTCAGTTGATTTCCACAGATTACCAGAGATATCCAAACAACAAACACCACCAGATGTCTCAGTGGTGAAGACGTGGATGAGAGGACCCCCCGCTGAGACAAACAATTACAGTAATTAGTGTTTCCTTTATGAATGAACTAATGAAGCTGAAGTGAAAATGAAGCCGTTGTTTGTCTCTGTCGATAAGTTTCAGTCGTCTGAACGTTTTTGTGCATCAGTTTCGACATCCATGAAGAAACAGATCAAAAACATATTAATACATCTGAGACCTCCCGTCCTGGAATTGATGCAAACAATAAAGTCAGATTTTCACAGCAGAGCGAATGAGAGCAGATCCAAAATCTAGTGAAGTGCTCCTCAACGCAGAGCCACAGTGGGCGGGGCATGACCTTCTTGGTTGGGTCAGACTGGTCAAGCCACACCCAATCCCACCACCTCCCCTTGTTAAAACTACAATATATGGGGAAGCTACTATAATCTATTTATGCCTAAAGCCCCATTTGCCTGAAATTGGCTTTTCGATGTTGAGGATATTCTGGGCTGTATCCCTATATCTTCTGTGGGCGTGGCCTGTGGCGAGCTGCTTGTGGCGGTCAAGATGAGGCTAGCGGCCACAGAGCAGGACAGGAAGTCACAGCAACAATGAAGAATATCAGTGAGAAAAGAAGAACAGCGAAGCTAAACGCGTGTCAGACGAGATCCCTTCAGAAACCATTAACCTCAACGCTGCTCAGCTGCTTCTTCAACGCCCCCGGCGGCTTCACGGACGCCGGCTACCTCAGCCTCAGGATGGGTGCTGTTTCAAGGCAGACAGCTCATCAAGATGACTGACAAGTGTTGGGGTGGGAACTTGACCAACTGAGGGGGAGGAGGGCGGGACTAACAATACACTTCCTGCCTCGAGGTGAAGCTTTAAATCTCCTGCTATTTACTACGGACGAGCTGATCTCTTAATACTGATTCTCCATGGAGCACTAGAAACACTGATGACCTCCCAGCATGCACAACAACAAATATTGATGATTCAAATATTTTTTTCATCCATCAGCTTCCATCTAGAAGAATTTGAAATGAAATGAAAGCTAACCTGCATCATGTGTCGCTTCCGGTTCTAAGTGCAGGGCTCGATTATCGTCTGATTTCAGCTTCACACGAGAGAAAGAAAGCATTAATTTAGCCGCCCACCATCTCCCCTTGTTAAATCTGAATAAATCTCCCACTCAGTCTGCATGGAGGGGAGGGGGGGGGGGACTCCCAGCATGCACTGTAATTGCCACAGTGGTTGCATGCATGGGAAGCGGGGAAACATGATCATAATACCATCTCAACCATGAAGGATCCACAGCCCGTCACTCCTGGACATGTCCATCTGTTATCCATCTCTCATGTCCTGCAGGAGACGAAGAACAGAAGTTTCTTCAAGGGACGATGACTCTTGATCTTACTGCAATTTATGTCTTCGGTTAATTCAGTTTCAGTTACAACTGCTCGCAGGTCAGTGGTTTCATTGGTGTCGTCTAAGAGTGAGAATCTCTTCCGAGGTAGTCCTGAACCTGAGAGACGTGAGCTCTCAAAAGGCAGAGGTCCAATAGGAGAGCAGCAGGATCTGAATCTTGGGTATTTATTGACAGTGATTGATACAGAAGGATGACTTCTATTTGAATGCAATGCGACATGTTTGATCTCATGATCGTTTTATCAGAATTCATTTTTTTAGGTTTCATGTTTGTAATAGAATCATCCTCAATCTGAACAGCTTCTACCTACCGGCTCCTCAGGAGGATACCACGCCACCAGGAGCAGGTTCAGGTGGTCAACAACAGAAGAAGAAGAAGAAGAAGAAGAAGAAGAAGAAGGCTGTAGAAGTCAAAAACAAGAGACTCAGAAATGAAACTTCACACCTGAACAGATCTCAGCCTCCGTGGCCTCTGGGACGCCTCATCACACCTGGACACTCGTAAGAACGGTTTCCACTCAGTGACCAACAGTATATTATATTTTATTTTTTAACACAACTACTAAATGCTGAGCTATGGAGGGTTAAATGTGACAATATTAAATAAATAAATCATTAAATGTGGAAATAATTAAATAAATGTGGAAATGAACAATTAAATATATTATATTCCCCATTTTAATATTTAATTAATTAATTGTTCATATATTTCCCCTTTTATTTAATGATTTATTTAATGATTTATTTATTTAATATTGTCACATTTAACCCTCCATACTGCTCAACCATTTACCGACCAATGCAACTTGCAGCAGCTGAAGCAGAACTTGATTTTTTTTATTGTATTTTGTTCCTGGAAGCGTTTTCCTCTCGGGGCTGGAGCAGAGACGCAGCAGCAGTTCAGCAGCCGTGCAGCAAGACGTGGGCCTGGCCGGGCTGGTGATGTGTGTGTGATGTGTGTGTGTGATGAGTGTGTGTGATGAGTGTGTGTGATGTGTGTGTGATGTGTGTGTGTAATGAGTGTGGTGTGAGCGCGGAGGCTGCATCAGATACGAAGGCGAGTGAGAAGGCGATAATTGTTTGTAAGTGTGTGTTGGCAGCGTGGTGGAATGTGCTGGTTCACATTCATCAAGTGTGTGATGCAGAGTGACGAGCACAGCGGATCGGCGGCGGCGGCGAGTCTACCCCCGTTAGACGAAGGCTGCGGGTTCGATTCCCTTACACAGTTAATGTGCATTAGCAGCCGCGTGGCCTTCAAACGTTTTCATGTCACGTAAGATTTTAGAACCATCGTATAGGAAGATGTTCACCGTTGTGACTCGTGTAACTGAGAGTGAAACTGATTGGACCAGTCATCCGTTCTCTGATTGGGATGATTCCTATTGAAATCAATTATTACAGTAAAATTAAACTATTCCTCGCTTTGCTCTGGAATCTGATCCAAGTTAGAGACTCAATCGCTGCAACAGCCGACGTGTCCATCAACATCCATCGTGTCCTTCAGCAGGTTACTGAGTATAGGAGCATCAGCTGAACGGCTAACAGTATAAACGTAAAAAGTATTCTCCCACCCTGAAAGGATTTTTATCTGTTTTAGTTTTTAGCTCCAATGTGAAATCAGTGTTTATATTTCAGCGTCTTGATGCAATAATATAATGGTTCAGAATGGTGCAGCGGACAAAACTGACATACTTCTGAATACAGAGTCACCTTGCTTCTTGGTGTGTGTGTGTGTGTGTGTGTGTGTGTGTGTGTGTGTGTGTGTGTGTGTGTGTGTGTGTGTGTTGAGGGTGACCAGGCTCTTGGCTCGCAGGCCACATTACGCTGCAAGCATACAGAAGGGAGCTATAGAGCTGATCTGTGTCGATGGGTGGTGGAAGAAGACACCCTGAGGCGAGCTCAGCGGTGCAGCTGCCCGTCATCTCTGCAGGGGGCGCTGCAGGCTCGACTGGACAGTCACCCCCCCGAACGAGGCTCTGATCCACCCTAGCATGAATGACACCCGCAACACGCGCATGCCAGCTTTCAAATATCCGAGGCTGTCGCTCGGAGAGGAGGGCAGGCTGGTGGGAAACACACACACACACACACACACACACACACACACACACACACACAGCTAGCATTTGACAGCCAAGTCCAGGTTTGCATGGAGCACAGGTTCAACGTCAATACAAATGAGCACAATATATCATGACACGGTGAAAAGTCAACAACTTGTGAACCGTTGTGGTGTGTTCAGGTACTGACTCCAGCGACGGACTACCGACGTCTCAGCATTCTTGGTGAGACAAACATGTACACAGACAAGAGACAGAGACATGAACATAGTAACACACATGCATAGAAAGAGTAAGACACACACACACACACACACACACACACACACACACACACACACACACACACACACCTGCCTCCCGGCCATCTGCCTGTCCTCTGACTGAGACTGACAGCCTGTAATGGTGGAGCTGCAGCTGGAGTCAATCTAGAGGAAGAGAGAAACGACTCGGTGGCTTCGGCAACGAAAAGCCTCCGTACACTGGAACTGATCCTCTTTACTATCTAGTATCCATCTTCGTCTCTCAGCCTCACCGTGGTGTTCCTCACTGTGGTGTTCTTCACTGTGGTGTTCCTCACTGTGGTGTTCCTCACTGAGGTGTTCCTCACTGTGGTGTTCCTCACTGTGGTGTTCCTCACTGTGGTGTTCTTCACTGTGGTGTCCCTCACTGTGGTGTCCTTCACTGTGGTGTTCCTCACTGTGGTGTTCCTCACTGTGGTGTTCTTCACTGTGGTGTTCCTCACTGTGGTGTTCCTCACTGTGGTGTTCTTCACTGTGGTGTTCTTCACTGTGGTGTTCCTCACTGTGGTGTTCCTCACTGCTCTTCCCAGAGATCACCTGTCAATCAAACAGTGTGTCCAGTACTGTGACGTCTTTCTCCTTGGATTTCCTGTTGATGGAGTTTGAGTTCCTGTAGGTGGCGCTCTTTTCTCTGTCTGTTCAGCCACGGTGGCTATCGCTGCTCATGCTAACTACCCAGTTCTTCTTCTGTTGATATGGTGCAGAGGATAACCAGCCTAGGAGAGGAAAGGAAAGGAAGGAAGGAAGGAAGGAGGAAGGCAAAGTAAATCATAGCATCTTTGGAGTTTGACCATTTCTCAAAAATAAAAAATTGTTATTTAAAATAAAAATAAATAGACAAAGTAAGTCCTCGTTCACTCAGTGGGTTTTTCATTTGTAACCCAGTGTGAGGTCTGCTGCTGGTGGAGCTGAATATTACACAGCTTCTCACCATCTGTGTCTGACACCGGGCCACTCAGCCGTCCAACTGGCAGGAAGTTGATGGTTGATCCGTCGGGTCTTGATTACCTGTGACTTGTTTCGATGGATGAGTTAAAAAACGTGTCCATTTTGGGTGAAAACGCACAGCAACAGTTCAGACAGACGTGGAGTTGGCGAGGTTCATCGGCTGACGAAATGTCCTCGTTTCCAGAGCAAGAACTTTGGACTGAATTTCCTCCAGCTGCATGGACTAATTGTTTATTTGGATAGTTCTGGCGCTTTTTTGTCCTTAGAGTATTTTTCTGTGTTTTTCTATATTTTTGAAGAAACACTCCCAGCTGTCTCGAGGCCCTGGCAGCTCACTGAGGCCCCCTAGTGGGCCGCTGGTCTCGCCCACTTTTACATTTTATTTGGCTGTTTGTGTATTTTGGTGTCTCTGAATGGAGTGATGGATGGAGAGAGAAGAAGGCTGGAGGAAAAAATGGATGGACTGGTAAAGAGATACATATGGTCTTATATTAGTCGACCCACAGAAACACTGTTTAGATGCACAAACACAAAATACATTCCAACTGTGCCACAAACTGCAGTCATTACACATTCCCCTGGAGGGGAGATGAAATTTCCATGTGTTAATGTGGAAATCACATAGCTGCCACACACACACACACACACACACACACAGACTTAAAGCCATATGCACACTTACATATCAAGAACAAGTGCACACGTACACCCACTCAATCATCAGCACTTAAGCACCCACCCACAGAAGGCTGCCATTAACACACACACACACACACACACACACAGCTAATGAGCAAGACGGTGTCTGACCTTGGCCAGAGCAACACTGCTGACAGGGTGGATCTACCGACTCCCTGGTGAAACAGACGAGGAGGAGAGAGAGAGTGAAAGAGTAGGAGGGAGAGATGGAGAGATGGAAGAAAAGAGGCCATGGGATGTAGAGGAAGAGGATGAAGAGGAGGGAGAGGAGGGAGAGACGGAAAACGTTTGTGACAAAGCGCGTTGCAGAAAATAAAGGACACCTACAGACAAAAACAAAGCGACTTCTACCTTGTCAGCTGATTCTCCGTGTCGTAACGTTCAATAGATTTTACTTGATTTCTATTTTCTCGTCGGCCATTTTTAAGTTGCACGAAATGATATTGAACTAATTGGTCACATACTCTGCGGGGGGGTGTCGCAATAGTCACTCGAACCTTAACCTCGATCCTCACACCAACATCAAGCTCCACTTCAGCTAATGACTTCAGCTATAGGTGTTGTTTGCGGGCCAAAAAAAGAGTCAATATTGCACCTTTACCTTCCAGGGTGGATCAATGTTATGAACCATTTATTGTCTCTTTATGGATCATGGGATCATCGCTGTCTTCATAGTAATACTGCATCTTCCTCTGGCTGCTGCTCACCGTCCGCTCAAGGAGAAGCTTCATGCTGCTCCAGTTAACTTCATAATGATCTTTACTCATGATGAAATGTTTTTTGGTCAAAGTTCAATTAGATCATTAGATTAATTAGAAGATGGTTTCAAGTGTTCCATGCAACATTAAGTAAGTGTGTGTGAGGATGTGTTAACCTCCTGGGGGCGGGGCTAACGGGCAGATTACATCTCAATTAACTGAGTCAAGTCTATATATTGGGACTAATGGACCCTCTGGATGTGAAGATCTCTTGAAGTCACAATGAAATGAAACATGACTTTCATCTTGTCAATGTCATCAAATATTTAGTTTATTAACAATAAATGTCCAGAAAATTACAATATTCTATGTTTTTGTATTTCCATTACTGTTACTTCCTGGAAGACAGCCGGTCTTAGGTAACCTCAGTGAACCTCAGTGGTTGTGGTGCATTCCATTGTACTTGGGACTCGGAAAAAAACGACCTTCAACACGGAATAGTGCAATAGAACATCATTCAACTCGGAATTCCCAGTCGGAAACTCGGGCAAGATCCAATTGTGATTGTAATTTAACATGTTCTGCTGACAGACTCTTCCTCATCCTCCTCATCGTCCTCATCCTCCTCATCCTCCTCATCCCCTCACCGTCCTCATCATCCTCTCCGTCCTCATCGTCCTCATCCTCCTCATCGTCCTCACCCTCCTCATCGTCCTCACCCTCCTGATCGTCCTCATCCTCCTCACCTTCCTCATCCTCCTCATCGTCCTCATCCTCCTCACCTTCCTCATCGTCCTCATCGTCCTCACCATCGTCATCCTCATCCGTCCTCATCCTCCTCATCGTCCTCACCGTCCTCA
>JAXDDX010000088.1:1190000-1220000 GCA_034670405.1 Hoplostethus atlanticus
TGAATTGAGTGTCTGTCTGTCCATGTACCTATGTATCTATATATAACTCAGTAAATGTTTTGCTGCACAACAATATGGAGCAGTAATAATAATAATATGATGATGATGATGATGATGATGATGAAGGTGAAGAAGCCATCAAACTGAAACTGAATGTAGGAACTGAACTGAAACTGTTTCCTGTTGTAAACATGTAAATATAATGTAAATAAACGCATGGATTCATAACGATGCAACAACCGATGACTTTCATCACAGAAATAAAGTTTATTCTACTGTTGTTATTCTACTGTTAATACCGTGTTACTGTCATTTTTTGGTGATTGTCATTTTGAACGGAAGCTGTTCTAACTGATGTATTGGCGTTGCATTTGTGCCCCCGTGGACCGAAGCCCCGTTAGTCCCCGCTAGGCCCCTGCTAGGCCCCGCTAGGCCCCGCTAGGCCCCGCTAGGCCCTGCTAGCTAGCAGAGTGGGTAGTAATTCAAGCTAACAACCAATACGGATGTGACAGATTGAACCTGATTTGAATTCAACCATCAGCGTCTCGGCTCGGAGGAAATGGGCCCGTCAGCCTCAGGGGCTCAAATACCCTATATACACATACATGTATTTACTGGGAACACACTGCTGCTGCTAGACAGCTACCAAATGGTGTGTGTGTGTGTGTGTGTGTAGCTGAGCGTAATGTATGTGCATGGGTGTGAGCGTTTTTGAGTGTGTGTAGGCTACAGATATGTGTGTGTGTGTGTGTGTGTTTGTCCGTGTGTGTACCAATGTGTGTGTGTGTTGTTCTGTTCATCCATATATGGGTGTGTGTGTGGGTGTGTGTGTGTTGTTACCAGGAAGTATGCTTGACAGCCCTTTACATGCAAAAGCTTAACACAAGGCATTTTCTGATTTGCTGCACACACACACACACACACACACACACACACACACACACTCACTCACACACACACACACACAAACAAACAACAAACCCTGCTGACAAGGCCTCATACATTTATAGATGAGAGGAAGGTTTGGTGAACAGGCTGGCCTGAACGTTATCGCCTCTGGATTGAAACTAGCATCAGACAGACTAATGTGTAGAGCATGGCAGGAGCGAGGGAAAGAGAGAGAGAGAGAGAGAGAGAGAGAGAGAGAGAGGGGGCTGAGAGAAGGAAAATGAAAAAAGAGGGGTAGAGAGAATGAGAGAGAGAGAGAGAGAGCGGGAAAAGAGATTTAGAGAAGAGAAGATAGGTAGGAAAGGTAGAAGGAAAGAGACTCTTCCTCTCTCTTCTTCTGTTAGTGTTGAAAATGCATTTAAAGCTGCAGTCTAACATTTATATGTAAAGGTACAAGTGGGCCTGGCCCCTCCCCCTTCGCTGAGCCACTGTTGATTGGCTACATTCACCCCAATGAGGTTTTGGAGTCGGTAGGTACAGGTACGAATGGAAACTGCAGACGCTACAGAAAGCCGATTCACCGCGGTCAAAGATGGCCGACACTGCGAACCGTTACCTCTCACTGCCACCAGGGGCCGCCAACAACTACATCACAACTCAAGTATTAAGGTACATAGTTCAGGTTTAAAGCTGCACTAGGGTTTCAAATCAAACAATATGGCCGCCATGTGAATAAAGTGTTCAAATGAGGGTTAAACTCAGTTCTAGGGAAGAGTAAATATAAAGAGAGATGGTGAGAGGGAGGAGAGACTGAGAGGTTGGTGAAGGGTAGAAACGAGGGATGACAGAGACAAAGACAGAAGGAAATCAATAAATAATTGTGTAGTCAAATATCCCAGCAGACAGCAATTGTCTTGCCCCGTGCTTTCTAATCTTCCCATGAAAGCACGTCTTAAGTGTGATGGATTCATTTTGATTTGGCGCGACGCCCCTGAACACCTCCGTTGTCGGTTGATTAAAATCTCCTGGTGATAAGTGGCAATCAGAGGAAATCATCCAGCAGGAAACATGAAGCCGCCGTCCTCCATCGAGGATTTCACCTCACCTTGTGAATGGATGAAGAAGGAAGGAATCTGGTTTGTCGGATGGGAGGATGAACATACACATCACATGGGTGAGTCAATGGACAGATGTTTGGAGAAGGAATGAACACACAGATGAGTGGAGGGAGAGATGATGGAGGGATGGATGGAGGAGTGCACAGTGTGATAGATGCACCACAAGTTGAACAAACTAGTGAATGAATGGATTTTTAAATCATTAAATAACTAAAAACTGCCACAGTCAGTTATGAGGTCAGTCAGTAAGTGAAGCTGACTCCGCCCACAGTTACTCCAAACAACAGCATCATCAGCATAGAGTTAAACTATTTAATATTTAGTTATTTAAATAGTTAATAATGATCTAATTATGAATTGAGTTTGGATGGATGACGGATGAAAGATGAATGGATGAAGAGGTGCACTCTGAGGATGGATGATTAAAGAAAGAAAGAATGAATGAATGAATGAATGAATGAGTGGATGGATGAAAAAGAAGGCTGCGTCATTCTTTGGGGGGTTAGTGGTTCTATAGAGCTGTGATAAACCCAAAACTGACAGATCAGATTAAAAAACCTATTGTAGTTCTTAAAATGATTTAAAATCATTCTATTATATTGTATTGTATTGTATTATATTATATTATATTATATTATATTATATTATATTATATTATATTATATTATATTATATTATATTGTATTATATTGTATTGTATTGTATTGTATTGTATTGTATTGTATTTCATCCGTTCCTAAATGGATCTTTATGGCAGCAAATGGGTTCTACTGCAGAACAGGAACTGTTCTCTGGTATTGAATGAAACCCTTTTCATTGAGAGCGTCCTCTCGTCCCTCTGGACGACGTTGAGCTGTTGAACCGTCGAGCTAAAGGCTCTGGTCAAATATTCATCAGCGCTGGGTTCACCTGAGGCCGGAGGAAACTTCTGCACCACTTGGTTCTGCAAAACTAAAGAGGGAAATGTGTGGGCCAGTCTTGCAAACCAGGTCAGGGCAGAACACACACACACACACACACACACACACACACACACACACACAAGCATTTATACAAACACTATAGCTTTATATGACGTATATATATGATGTGCATGAATGTAATAACCAAGGTTATGTGCATGAATGCAGCGACGCAAGCTCTATGAAACATATGGTCACACACACACACACACAGATATCATTACATCACACACTCATACAGCGTATCCCTCTTTGTTTCTCTCTCACGCACACGTGCACACACACACACACAGAGTCAATGAGAGCAGTTAGCTGTGAAATGAGTTGATCCCAGTGCGATTGAAGCTAGCAGCCGCGGCAGAGAGCAGCCAGCCTCTTAGCGCTGTCGCTCTTTTTCATTTCCTCTGTTGCAAATCACATGGTGAACACACACTACCTGCCTGTGTGTGTGTGTGTGTGTGTGTGTGTGTGTGTGTGTGTGTGTGTGTGTGTGTGTGTGTGTGTGTGTGTGTTCTACAGCTGTCTTCTGCCCTCTGCTGATTGGAACATACATTTCCAGTCCTGTTAAAAGGCTGACAGACAGGCAGCGTCTACATGGACATCAGGTGATTAACAAATCCAAAACCTCCAAGTCAATTCTTCTTCTTCTTCTTTGTTCAGACATGAGCGACCAGTGACTGGAGGTCCATCTGTGATCGATGACCAGAGAAACCTCAGCTGTCCAACCACCGTCCTCTCATGTCCTCATTTTTCATCTGGGAACAGCAGCCAATCAGGCACCAGAGTTGCTGTATGTCCCGCCTATCACAACAACATATTGCCAGTACAGCTATCAATCATTTTACATTCAGATTAGCTGATAGTTTAATGAAGAGCAAATTACAGTCATGAACAGGGCCTGATAGACTGTAAGGAGTTAAGAGAGACAATGAAGAAGAAGAAGAAGAAGAAGAAGAAGAAGAAGAAGAAGAAGAAGAAGAAGAAAGATGGTGGACGAATCAAAAAATCCAAAATATAGTTACAAGCAGCCACTAGGGGTCCTCGCATTGAAGTCCTCCCAGACAAATCACATCGTATGTGCCATAATCAATATATACGTTGTTTTTCCACGGCAGGAACTATCCAGGAACTATCCAGGAACTAGTACCATTGGTACTTAGACCTTTCCCTGAAAAAGGGACCCGGAACCATGGGGGTGGATTTACAGTACTGAACAACGCTGATTGGTCAATACAAGCTATGCAAAAATCGTCCACAAAAAAGTCCACCAACGGCCATTTTAAAATACCGGTAAACAGCTTTGCTTCAACTTCGGTGCGTCTCGTTTCCAAAAACGATTCTAATACCATGTGGGAAAGAAACCTGGAACTCTTTTGGGGAACTACAATGGTTCCTGCTGAGAAGGTTCCTGCTGAGAAGGTTCCTGCTGAGAAGTACCCAGCAGGTTCCTGCGGTGGAAAAACGACAACAATCAACACCTTGAAATGTCAAAAATCCCGACCAGCTTCAGTGCATGACGTTGTGTCACATCTCCTGACGACTAGCCTGAATTCAATCTCCCCTTTGGTGCCGACGGCAAGTGAGGAGGTAATTGATCCAGCTGAGCGTGGGTGGGTTGTTTCCCACTGTGAGCAGAGTGAATGGGCTCAATCAGGACTCGAAAGTTCAGTTTTAAATATTAAATTGATAATAAGAAGAATAAGAACAGAAAATCTATCAGACATTTCACATGTTTTCATTTATGGCTGCTTGAAAGCCAGTTGAGCTCCTTGGCTGCTCCAGTTCTGCCTGATGTGATGTAGCGTTGACTGGCAGCCATTAGCCAAATTACTAAGTGTACGGTGTCCAGAGTTGAAAGCATAAACACACTGGATGTCTTCCTCAGCCTCCGACTCGACTCGTCTTTATTTCCTAATGGTATTCCATTCAAACTGCCTAACTTTGGTGTCCCAGCTGTCAGCCTCTTACACAAACGGAACAAACATGCACTAAAAGCCTTCTGCCTGCTAGATAACTCATATTAGACTTACTGCCATTAGGCGAGAGCAGGTCTGTTTACCGGTTGTCTCTCTGAGTTTTGCGCCCGAGCTGTCAAGGTTTTAGACAAATAGGAGTGAACACACTGAGAGAGAAAGGTAGTGAAGTTGAGCTCCAGATGCCTGCATCCTTAAGCAGCCAGGTATGTGATGGATGGATCTGTTTAGCCCTTCAGAGAGAACGAGGGAGGAGGGAGACGGAGGTGGGGGGAGCAAGGAGGGGGGGGGGGGGGGAGAATAAACAGAGAGGAAGGAGGGAGGGGGGTAGAGATGGAGAGGAAGAAGGGAAGAAGGAGAGACTCAATGAAGGAGGGAGAAAGGGAGGGATGAAGAGAAAGAGAGGAAGGAAAAGAGTTGCAGGGTGGAAGAGAGGAAGACGGAGGAGGAATACTTTTTGTGTAAAGGAAAGTGAAAGGAAGGAGGAAGTGAGACGCCGAAGGAAGGAGAGAGAGAGGTGAAAAAGATGTAGGGAGGAAGATAGCAAAATTAAGATGGAGTGAGGAAGAGAAAGCAGGAGAGAGAGAGGAGAGAGAGAGAGAGAGAGAGAGAGAGAGAGAGAACGGCGCCGGGGCGAACGACAGATGCTTCCACTTGATTTCGGGGGAAACTTAAAAAAACTGTTTTTCAAAGACAAAGTCATCAGTCAGCAGGAGCTGGGCAGCCTTGCTTTTCACCTGCTGTCTGTGTGTGTGTGTGTGTGTGTGTGTGTGTGTGTGTGTGTGTGTGTGTGTGTGTGTGTGTGTGTGTGTGCCTGCTGCCTTCTGGAGACACGTTGCAACCGCTCGCTATTTCTCCTTAGAATTAATCTTAATTCTAAATCAGTCCTAACACTAAACTAACCTTAACCTTAACATTTACCCTGACCTACACCTAGTCCTGGTTCTATTCCTAACACTAAACTAACTAACTACTAACTAACTAACTAACTAACTAACTAGCTAACTAACTACTAATCCTAATCTTAACTCTCAACCCAAATCCTAATCTCACTAAACTAGCTCCTTGACGAAGTTCAGACCGACCTAACATCGCAAAGAATCTCCTCACTCCGACAGTCTGGTTCTCACAAGGATAGAAACACAAGCACACATACACACACACACACACACACACACACACACACACACACACACACGCAGCTATCACAGTGAATGAATCTCCCTCTGCAGGGGGATTGCACCATATGGGTCCGAGGTATCTGGGTCCAATCAGACAGATTTGTTCTGCTCACTGTGTGAATCCCTCAGCAAATAAACACAAAACCCTCATAATGGAAGTAACATCGTTCTGTAGCATTAAAAGATCAATCTGTAATCCGAACACAAACCACGGGAGACCCTGCCGTGAAATGAGCCCATGTGCTCAGTAACAATGAGGGTAACAAATAAGCTTCACAATACGCTTCTTCATTCGCCCAGAAGAAAAAATGAACAGGACGCAAAAATATATCAACACCAAACAGAGTAACACAGTACACACACCCCCTCCCTTCACACACACACACACACACACACACACCAAGGGACCATATGGATATAGACCTAAAATACTAGATTGGGGCTTTGAAGGAGAAATTTCACCCCTCACATCTATGAACTCTCTATACACCAGGTTTTTGGGAGATCAACCTGTTGGGTGATGTTCCATGTTCTCATGTTATCATCCATGTGTCCCCGGTAGATCATTCACTCCATGCTAACAGTTTAGCATGCTCTGTTGAGTGACAGCAGGTGACTAGCGTTATCTCAACAGTGAGAAAATGTGTGTTGCTTTAAAAGTAATGTGTCATTTTCACTTCATCCAGGAATGTAGTTGGTGTGATGTTTCAAGTATCCAGGGTGTGTTAACAGAACGACGGGGTTAATAGCAACACATGTTTCTGTTAGCAATGCTGCGTTGTAACACAAAATGCATTGAGAACGACACATCTCAGGGTTCAGGCGCTACGGTTTTGTTCACATTTGTCAGTGTTTTGTTTAAATGTGCACTCCCACGGAGCTCATTTCACTCCTGGAAGTTTAGGAAACTTAAAATCTCCAATTTCCTCCACAGTTCCTCCTCCATTGTTTAATTCTGCTTTAATTAAAACAAAACATGGGATCCATTGTCACTGGAGTACAAGTTCAAACTCATTAACTCTCAATCACTCTCAGAGGAAATTGTGAGGTGGCAGGTTCACAGTTTCGGTGTATGTGTGAGATGGGCTGCACAATGAATTACCGTCGTCAGCTAATTTACAACTATGAAGATTGCATTGTGCAGGAGATGGTTCCTACCAAGCAGCTGTCAACGATGCATTCAAACCAGGATGACGATTCCTATAATGGGTTGTTCCTGCAGAAACTGTTGTGGTGACAAGGGAGTTTTCTCCTGTTTTTTATTATTTGAATGTACACAAACTTTTCAGACACTTGTATTGGTAATTGTTGGATAAAAGCCACGATACACTTGAGGAATTTCTTTCCCTGACTATAGGAACTTCAGCTGCAGCTTCTACTAGCGTCACATTTCATCATAGTACAGAATGCCCTCTTGGCTACTATGGCTAAATTATTACACAGCTTTGTTGGACACCGATTGGCCAATGGACGCATTTTGAGCTCTGTTATTTACAACGTTTCTCATCTAATCATATCACATCATATCGTGAGTCCACTTGTTGATTTCTAATCAGATTAACTAGATTAACTAGGGGAGGCTGTGACTCAGTGGTAGAGCAGGTTGTCCATTTATCACAAGGTTGGCGGTTCGATCCCCAGCTCCTCCTGTCTATGTCGAAGTGTCCTTGGGCAAGGTGGTCAGGCCAGCACCTTGCATGGTAGCTCACTGCCCTCATGGAGGCATCTTGATCAACCAGTCGGCTTATTCTGCAGCTGTACGTCTTCCCTTACTACTTACCGTTTCAGCTAATATCACTCTTGTTGTAACCTGGACGCTACTTAGCAACATTTCTTCTGTTCTTCTGTTCTGTTCTTCTTCTTCTTCTCTTCTTTTCTTCTTCTTTTATAATACTTATTGATCCCTTTAAGGAACTACTCTTTTGTCTTTCCCCCTCCACAGGGAGGTCAGGGTCAGCTACAGACAGCGTCAACAGGGTGGATGCTTGCTGTCATGGAGGCTAGAACCCAGGCCTTCCAGTTGAAGGACAGTCTCTCCACTCTACACCAGTGGTCCTCAGATCCTGGTTCTCAGGGTTCAGAGTACTGTTGCTTTTCTATCCTGCCAGGTAGTAAATGGTGTTCACCCAGGTCTAAATGAATGAAAACTACCTGGCACAGTAGTTTATAGTGTCTAGGCTAAAATGAACGTTTAGTAGATGTTAAAACAAAATGAAAAATGAAAGCATTATCTTGTACATATGGACTTCTCTGGACTTTTTTTCTCTTTACTGCTTGGTCTAAAACTGGGTACTGCACAGCCAGAGAGATCCTGATAGATTAAACACTGAAAAGACGTCTAGCGCTCGGTGGGTAGCCTAGGGGGTTAAAGTGACCACTGTGAGGCCAGAAAGTCTCAGGTCGATCCCAGCAGCTAAGAAATCAGCTAAATGACCGAAATGTGAAGGGTTACTCTTCCTGCTGTCAACAATCTGTAACACGGTAAGAACTGATAGCATCGTAACGCCAACATGTGTACTGACAGACTTTTCATCATGCTAGCCTGTTAGCTGAACCCAGAAGCAGCCAGATGTGTCTGGTGCTAATGGAGACGGTGCTGAAGAGTTAATATGATGCTGACACACATGATAATCAGAACAAGGACAGGAATGTAGGCTATTCTAGAAAACTCTAAACGCTAGCCTAGTTTCACAGCGTTTCATTTACCTTTAACTAGACACACACACACTTCTTAAGGAGAGACGGACACACACACACTTTTCACGTTCTCTCTCCTTTATTTCTTCCTCCATCCCTCTCTCTCTCTCTCTCTCTCTCTCTCTCTCTCTCTCTCTAACTTTCTCTTATTTTTCCCTTCTTTCTTCTGATTGACCTGATTGTTCCTTGGTCCTTGGAGACATTTAGCTGCTCGACCACGCTGCTCACTACGGCGTGATAACGACAAGATGTCCACTACTACGCTATAACACACACACACTCACACGAGAACACACACACACACACACATACATGTAAGAACACATGAATGCGTGTTTGCTACAGCATAATAATGGCAAGATGTCTTTCACACACACACACACACACACACACACACACACACACACACCAGGGTCCTGTTAGTCTTTATTTATATAGTAGAAAACAGCTTAGACAAATTGCCCACTGACATTAAAACCTCTCACTATCACTGTCATCACATTTTTCTAGAACTGTTTGTATTTCCAACCCAATGTAACGCTGTAAATAGCGCTGTAAACTACCTGACTCTTTCATCACTGGGGCAGCACTGGGGTTCCCACTAATTGCCATAAAGTACAACACAGAGCCACAAAGTACACCACAAAGTACCACAAAGTACACCACAAAGTACCACAAACTCCTCTGCTCTCTGGTGGCAGGATGTAGTGGAGCCACACACCAGCAACAACAACACTGAATATACCGACTATAAAGGCCGCTGAGCCAGGAAGAGGCATCGCAATTACACGGAAGTCCGATTCCCGATAGGAAAATGTTTTTCTGAGATTTTCTAAATTCATTCATTTAGAACGAAACACCAGATGAGCTCTGAGGAGAGAGGAAGACAGTCTGAGGAAGATGAGCAGCCCTTTAACGAGCACATACAAACTTTACCCTCGATGATGATGTAAAGCTATGACATAAATAACATAAATAATAACTCTGCTGAGACGTCTCTAATCTAACTCTGGTTCATTTTGATTTTGATTTTATTTTATTTTTCCTGGAAATTGGTTGGCTGTGTTTTTGTTGTTGTTTCTACTTTGAGATATCCTGCTGACAGACACACTGACCTTCATCAGCCCAACCAAGTACATCCAATAAAAACATGTATTCTTCTTCTTCCACTGTAGCTACTGAACTCTGCAGCCAAACGTTCATAAAGGTGAAAATATCATGTAAAAGTATTTGACGCTAAGGTGTGCAGAGTGTGGGACCTGTCGGACCCAAGCCCCGCCTTCGTCCTGCTGGTCAGGCCAAACAGAAAATTCAACAAATCGCTTTCGAGTTCCAACCATATTGGCCTTTTATTACAAATTGGATATTGGCCTGTCATGTCGTCCTCCTCTGATATGAAGGGGCTTCGCTTGTGGTTGATTTTGAAACGCTTCCAAGTTCTCATCATCCAGTTCCTTCGCTTCTTCTGATGTGAATGAGGAGAAAATGAAGGCGTCCCATGAATCACAGCAGCCGCCGGTGCACTTGGCGGTTTTGAAGATTACAAAAACAGCCTTGTAATTGGAAAGTTGTTGGTTGAAATCCCCCAGACCACCTGGGATGAAGTGAATCAAACACGCCTGCCAAGGATGATAGAAAGCTTCTGTCTCTGTGGCTCATGAGTTTATCTGTCAAAACTGTTCGTTCCTCCTTCTGAGGCGAGTAAATGATTTCCCAGCATGGCTCCATCTATCTCTCTAAAGGCTTCATCTCCAGCTGTCTGGTTTTGGTGTGAACATGAACTCTGATGTTGTTTAACCTGACAAAGTGATCCTCCCTGAGCCCGCTGTTGATGCATTCTCCTCTAGATGAATGATGAACGTCCTTATCGCATCCTGACGACACTTTCTAGTTTCAGGCAAGCGGATACTCTGGCAATGCTTCAGACTTTTTTGGTGCCAGTAAAGTTTTACTCAGCGGAGAAGCGAGAAGGGAAGTGAACGGCGGGTTATGTAACGGGCGGGTCGGCCAGAGTGTCAGTCACCATAGCATAGGTTTACGTTAATCCTCAGGAAGCACGTTGGCTGAACCTAGACCCTAGATCAGTGTGTGTGTGTGTGTGTGTGTGTGTGTGTGTGTGTGTAAGCACTGTTCTGGATTCAGTTTCCCCTGCCCTAAACCTGTGTCTACCAGGTTAATCTACAGCCCGCGCACTGTGCCAAGATCAGGCTAATCCTAATCCTCAAGAGATTATTTTCATGGCATCTTCACATTCACCAGGCAGTAAAGAGGTGTGTGTGTGTGTGTGTGTGTGTGTGTGTGTGTGTGTTGGCAATGCCTCATCCTCTTTAAGGTTTGTATTTACGGTTGTTTCTGATTAATTAGAGCGGCTGGTTTACCGTAATTTACCGTCTCCATTCTCTTTATGGCTTTAACCATCAAAACACTAATAAAGCAGAGAAGCTGTAAAAACATGGCTTAATTTGGCACATCCTGTATATTATTTAGTAAATGGAAATGCTATAAAAAGGTGATTTAGTTTCGGGGGAAAGCTGATTTTCAGAGTGCTTCTTTCCTCTCTCTCTATCGAAGCTACGAGACAATAATATGTCACAGCTGGTTTATCTGTAATGCACCCACACAGGCAATAACACCAGCAGAGGTCAAGAGAATAACCACAGAAATAACCAAAAATAGATGCAAAATATTATTAGTCCATAGTGTTTTTGGTGTGATGAATTTGTGTGTGTGTGTGTGTGTGTGTGTGTGTGTGCTAGCCCAATTCGTAATAAAGACCACTACACTCTGATCGGTCTTTTATCCTTATTCTATTTCAGGCAACGGGCTCATAATTGACAAACACATTTCAACGTTTTATTTAATTTCTCATCCATCAAATTAATTATAAAAAAACGATCATTTTCTATTTGCTTGTTCCTGGTCTTCAAACGCCTCCCCTGCCATTTCACACGCCTGTAAGCTTTTCCTGCTCGGCTCATCGGTACGCCAGCGAAGTGTGACGGCTGATTCAGATTTCATGTGTAATTATCATGCACTCATTAGGACCGCTGCACACACACACACACACACACACACACACACTCTAACAGAATAGAGCTAATCACAGCGTCTCCATCCAGTAGGATTATGGCATATTTCTAGCTGTCATGCCTAATAACCATTCAAAATGTCACGGTCGTGCTCAGTGTGACAATGACATTGGACTGGCGGGGAAAGCTGTACAGAACGGAGGAGAGTCGCACTGACTTGACATGTTGATGGACATTATTTCACTGCAGAGCGGGAGCCAGACTCTGGATCACTTTCATCACCAAAAAGTGCAATAATTGATTTGTCCTGCTGACATCAGTGCAGAGACATTTCGTTTCCATACAAGCATTTTCACACAAATGGAGATGGACTGAATTAGAAAAGCTGAATTGAAAAGGTATCTGGTCACGTTTTCTTCAATATCCCCCAATTTCTTTACGTTCGCTGCAAGTGGAACCTGTTTTTATCAGAATTATTCGATAAACAGTGTCAGATTAATAATGAAGTAGTTTTGATGTGATCGGCCTGCCGTCCTCCCATGTTTCCGTCTCCATCGTGGTTGTATGACCGTCAGCTGCTACATTAGAGTATTGCCAAATAATCGCTTCAACCCGGCTGATGGGAACGCAGCTACTTCACGTTATATTTTTTGTGGCATTTAAAAGAATAAAACTCGTTTGTCAGTTGGATGGAAACAAAGCTACTGAGACCTGAGAACACACAGTAGACAACAGGATCTCATCCAGTTCAAGACATACGTTCATTCCATATCGTCATGTGAGAAAATAGAAATCTTCACTAAATCATCAGTCTATGTCCAGATACTTTCAATAATAATAATAACTATATTTATACAGCACTTTTTAAACAACAAAGTACTTAACAAGCCAATGAATAAAAACAATAGAACAGATAATAAAAACATATAAAATAAAATATAAAATATAAAGTAATATAAAAATAATAGTTATATTAAAAACAAAAAAGGAGGTAAAACACTAAAAACCAGAATAATGGAGGGGCTGTTCATAAAGTCAAAAGAGAGAATAAAACAACTAAAAGAACAATTAAAAGAACAGATAAAACAATAAAACTAGCAATTTACACAAATGTCAACCAAGGTCGTAGGTCACCAACTATGCTGTAAATCTTTCTGTAAGCTGTAGTTTTCTCATCATGGAGCAAAGAGAAAGAAAAGTATTCCATAAAGTATTTGTGTTTGTATTTTTCCTACTCTCAGAAACCCTTTTGTTGGATAGCGAGCGTTCACATGAGACGTCATCATTCAGACCAGGAAGTCAGAAGATGGATTTCATCATGTTGGACAGGCTGCTGATACCTGACTGGCCGGGTTCAAACGGTCCCACGTTGGGTCACGTTACGTAGTCCAGGAAGCAGAAAGGCTTTTGTTGACGATGCTGCATTCATATGCTGCATTCATACGTATACACAGATGGTTTGATAGATGCAGCAGATACACCATTCAGACCTACAACGAGAAGTAATAAACAATAGGTGTAAAAACCCGCTTTTCTGCCTCTGCTGTGATACTGTGCTTTGCTGCCCACGATAGCCCCACTTATCACTGAGGTGACAGGCACGTAATAGCATGGCTCTATGGCTAATGGCTCCCACACATTCAGGGCTTAGAATGCATTTCTCTCTGGCGATACGAGTCCTGACCTCCTCCCTTTCTGAACGCCATCCAACCGAGGCTGTGATTCATGGGTAGAGATTTAACTCAATGCAGATGGGCTATTTCTTTACCCGTACTTACAACCAGCACAGAATAATGTTTGTTTCACGCTTTTATTTTGAAGTGAGGTTTTTAGAAGGCCTTTTGTAAAGTATTTTTTAGAAATTGTAAAGTAATTTTGCATCTCTTCCTGTGTTTTTATCATTGTATTTTATTGTAGTGCTTTTTTTATTATCTATATTATATCTATATTATCTATTTTTTCTTCTGTGTTTCATCTTAAGGAAGGTAGATTAACAAACTTTGAATTGTTTTAGAATACACTTAAGACTTTCTTATTTAATCCAGATTTTTATTAATAGCTACATCTGAGGTCAAGGCTTACATTATTTTCCAGAAACGTCCCCATTCCCAAGTCTGTTATGGATTTTCCCAGAGTTCATGGCAGAGCGCCCAGTCAGAAGGCTTCATGAGGAGCAATTCTCGCTATGCTCTCCGGTCACGGCCAACCGTTTCTCTTCCAGATAACCTGTTATTTTATCTTTATTGATTTGGTCCCATTTGAAATTCCATCCATGAACGCAAAAACAACCGGCTCACATCCCAAGTACATTTACATTTTAAGCATTTAGCTGTCGCTTTCATCCAGAGCGATTTACGATGAATGCAACAGTAGAATCAGCTTCTATTCGTACCGACCAACCAACCAATAGGAAGGAGTGCAAGAGGTGCTGACTGGACATTTTTGTAAAATACATTTTCAAGGAAATTCAGTTTCCGTTTTCTCTTTCTTTATGATTTATGGCATCAATGCTGTTATAGTGTGTTATAGAGTGTCATATGTTGCTTGTGATAATTCCAGGAGCTCAAAGTGAGAAAAAAGGTGAAAGGAGCAAAAATCGCCCAGGAATTGTTTTGGTTTGGTTTGTTTGGAGGGTTAACAGACCGATCTGATCCACCCCGATAATCTCAAACCTGTTTGATATTTAGGCCCCGACACCTTCAGGGTCCTGAACAAGTCCTGCAGTGTGTGTGGGGGTCTGAGACAGCCAACAGCCAATCAGAGCCCAGCTTACAGTGAGGCGAGGTGGAAGTTATATCGGTGATAATAAAGCGGTCCTGAACAGTGTACAACCTCAAGTCTCTCCGGCTCACGGCTTGAATTCTCTTTGTGTGTTTTTTCTTTTCAATAATGCACATCGCAACATCCATACTAATACACACAGATCACATGGGATCATGCAGGATCCCAGGAGATCAGCGGTCCTGATGTCAGTATCAGCGGTGTGTGAGACCTCGTCCTTCCTCATCATCTAGTGTGAGCAGAGACGAGAAAATCTGTGAAATCTGTCATAATGGGTGTGATGCAATGTCTTATAGAAGTCTTCTAGTGTGTCCCGAGCCTTCGTCATCCTCATCATCCTCTCCTCCCACAATCCTTTTCTCTACTGCCTTATTATCCCTCCCTCGCCCCTCCAATCCCCATATGTTGTTCTTTCTTATTTTTTACGTTTCATTAATCTCCCTTTCACCTGCCTCTTTCTATCCCCGGGGAAATGGTGGCTGAGATGGTGTGTGTGTGTGTGTGTGTGTGTGTGTGTGTGTGTGTGTGTGTGTGTGTGAGATGGGAAATAAAAAGCCTTTCAAAATGTGAACCTCCCTCTTCCCTCTTACAATGTGAGTCTAGGCTTTGACAACCTGATCTCCCCTGCATTAGTGTGTGTGTGTGTGTGTGTGTGTACACTTGCTCCCAGTAACAGACCATCTAAATCACTGTCCCAGTTGATTGTGTTGATGTGTGTGAGATCGCTCAGCTGTGGCGTAAAGAGCCTTGTAAGTCATAAAATCTCAGAAAGAGACCATACACACCATCAGACGAACAAGGAATGACACTCTGAAATGAACCCTGTGTGTGTGTGTGTGTGTGTGTGTGTGTGTGTGTGTGTGTAATGAACCATGTGTTCTGGTTTCAGCCAAAGTCAAAGGAGGAGCGTCAGGTTTCATTATATGCCACAAGACATCTTGTATTGTGCAGTGTGTGTGTGTGTGTGTGTGTGTGTGTGTGTGTGTGTGTGTTACAGTAGAGGATGATCAGAGGACATCTAGTGTGTGTGTGTATATGTATAAATGTGTGTGTGTTTGTGTTTCAGTGCAGTAAAGGACGTCTTGCCATCATTATGCCGTAGTGAACATGCACGTGTGTGTTTTTACGTGTGTGTGTGTGTGTGTGTGTGTGTGTGTGTGTGTGTGTTACAGTACATTAGAGGACATCTTGTCATTATCATGCTGTAGTGAACAGTGTGATAGAGCAGCAAAATGGCTCCAAGGTCACATTAGTTCCATCTGACCACAAAAAGGAACAGGGAAACGTTTGTGTGTGTGTGTGTGTGTGTGTGTGTGTGTGTGTGTGTGTGTGTGTGTGTGTGTGTGTGTGTGTGTGGGGTGGGTTATCATCAATGTTAGTCTGAGATGTTTTATGGTCTCCTTAGAGGTCCAGCAGATGGCAGGATGGGTGTCTGTCTTCCTGTGTGTTGTTTGCTGTCCAGTCTGATAACACAGCTCAGACCATAAATGACTTATGCAGAGGTGTGTGTGTGTGTGTGTGTGTGTGTGTGTGTGTGTGTGTGTGTGTGTGTGTGCGCACTCACGTGTGTGTGTGTGCGTGTGTTTTCATTTGTGTATGAGAGACAACAAGAGAGAGAAAGAGCAGGAAACTGTCTTTATGACTGTATTTGTGTGTGTGTGTGTGTGTGTGTGTGTAGGTGTGTGTGTGCGTGTGTGTGTAGGTGTGTGTGTGCGTGTGTGTGTGTGTGTGACCAAAGGATGACATTTTGGTATACCTGGCAACTATTTTAGTCTGGAAGATGCTGATGAGAGAGAGAGACAGTGTTTAGTTAGAGGTTATTTCATGACATTGCGAGCGAGGTCATCACAACCTTCTCAGAATAGAAACGAGATGAAAACATCTTTTTTGGGCTCTTCTCTCTAAACAGTTCACAAAACAACCCAAATCTGACTGCGCTGCTGCAGGACCAAACACATTGGGCTGAACTGACCCTGCTGGGCGGGTCCATTTCACACTGCTGGGTCAAATCCTACCAAACTCCAGGTTCTTCTCTATCTCATTGCAATGACTGCTTTTTATTTTTTATTTACTATTAACAATATTAATATCTAATTCACCTTTGTAATGTTTTACCTCATTTTCCCCATTCAATTTGTGTATTAACTATCATGTATTAACTATCATGTATTAACTATCATGTAATAACGTATACACAGCCACCCAGGCACATACACAAACACACAAGACACCACAAGAAATGCCTCAACATTCAAAAGCTGTATTAACTTTATATATAACATTTAAATAACAATTTCAATTCATCATGAAGGATTTGGTTGTTGAACTGGTCAGCTCTCAGTGGCCAACAGGAGAAGGACAAACATGTCATCCTTTCCCTTGTAAATAAAGGTTTTTTATAAGCGTCACTCAGAGAAACCATACATGTATTTATATGATACAGGGGTTTGTCCATGTAGACGGATGATTCTGCCAACATGAGCAGCTTCCTCACTACACTTTGCTTCCTTAAGTTCCCTATAATTCACATTGATTTTGTCTCATGTCGTGCTCCTCCTTCCTGCTGAAAGCAACATCGCCTGTCACCACTGTCAGCATGTTGCTGGTGGTCCATGACCTTTTACTGCCCGCGACCTTGAATGGGGAAAACCAGTGCTTCCAGCCAGGCTGACAGACAGACAGGCTGACACACAGACGGACGGGCAGACAGAGAGTGGGTAATAGGATTATTTTATAGTGGTTGTGGTTCACTGATTTTAATTGTAACGTACATCGTGTGGCTCTCAGCTACATCCCTCCATGTCACAGAGAATTAAAGTTACACAAGTTCAAAGTAACTTTAACGTTCAGCTGCGCTGCCCTCAGCTCTCCGCACTTCAACTTTTTCACAGCCCGCTAACTCTTCTGGTTTCCACTGCGGTTAGACCGGTTTTCACCAGAGGGCCAAACAGTTAGCCAGCGCTTGTTCATTATCCTGGTTCCCCCTGCAGGGCCAAACACTGTTAGCCAGGGCTTGTTCATTAGCCTGGTTCCCACTGCAGGGCCAAGTGGTTAGTCAGGGCTTGTTCATTAGCCTGGTTCCTACTGCAGGGCTAAACGGTTAGCCGGCTTGTTCATTAGCCTGGTTCCCACTGCAGGGCCAAGTGGTTAGTCAGGGCTTGTTCATTAGCCTGGTTCCCACTGCAGGGCTAAACGGTTAGCCAGCTTGTTCATTAGCCTGGTTCCCACTGCAGGGCCAAGTGGTTAGTCAGGGCTTGTTCATTAGCCTGGTTCTCACTGCAGGGCCAAGTGGTTAGTGGTTCCCACTATATAAATAGCAGTAATGTAAAACACTGATGCAGAAAAATAAACATCTAAGACCATATTTAATTTTTTTTAAATTAGGGTGCCTAAGACTTTTGCACAGGACTGTATATGAATGAATGTATGATAAATGTAAGACTTCTGCTAGCTCCATTAAGACCCTGATAAAGCCGTCTTGGCCCTAATAAGCCCTGCTTGGCCATGAGAAGCCCCCCTTGGCCCCGTTAAGCCCCTCTTGGCCCTGGTAAGCCCGGCTTGGCCCTGCAGTGGAGATGTGGCTGCTGTATTGGTGCTGATGAGGCTTCTCTCTGTTTTGGAAGCATCACAGCTCAAACCAGAGGGGCTTTTTCATCAGTTACACAACGAAAACATCGCTATCCCTATCCAGCTATCGCTTTCTAACTTGTTTTCTCTTCCTGGCTCTCTTTCCTTGTCTATCCCTTCACTTTCACTTTCACTCTTTATTTTCCTCTCTCTATTTTTTGCTCTCCCTCAATATGCCCCCTTTCTTTTCTCGAATGGCCTATTCGCTCAGGACCAGTATTATGTCAATAGGACAATGAGTTTGCTACCGGTATTGAACAAGCATGGTGGTTGTCGGGCGATTTGTTGTGTAGCTTGTATTGACCAATCAGCGTTGTTCAGTACTGCAACTCCGCCCCAATGGTTCCTGGTCCCCTAAAAAGTACTACTTCGTACTACTAGCAGGAACTCTTTTTTCGGGCCAGGAACTATCCAAGCGAAACCTTTTTCAGGGCTAGTTCCCCAAGTGGGAAATGTCGAAGTTCCGGGAACTAAGTACCAGTAGTACTAAGTTCCTGGATAGGGCCTGCGGTCGGAAAATGACAGAAGAAAATAGCGTCACCTCAGGAAACTCAAACTTCGTCACTTCATGATGTACTGAAACTAAAGTGGCGCAATCGCTTAGCGCGCGGTACTTATAAGACAGTACGTTCTAGAGCAATGCCGAGGTTGTGAGTTCGAGCCGCCTCTGGAGCATGTCTGTGATCCTTTATAGAGTATCATGCTAACATTACATTACCTGTGTTGCTCAATGTAAAGCACTGCCAGGGTTTGAGGTGTCCTTGAACAAGCCACTGATTCTCTCTATCTGCGTCTTTCCAATGAATTTTACTGAACTCCGATGGTCCTGCAACTAAGTACCAGTAGTACTAAGTTCCTGGATAGGTCCTGCCGTCAGAAAATGACAAAAGAAAAGAGCGTCACCTCAGAAAACTCAAACTTCGTCAGTTTACAATATACCGCCAATATAAGGCAAGCTCCAGTGACGCAATCAGGTTAGCTTACGATGCTTATAAGGCAGTACATTGTGGAGCGATGCTGAGGTTGTGAGTTTCGAGCCTCACCTGGAGCATGTCTGTGATCCTTTATTGAGTATCGTGCTAACATTACGTTACCTGTGTTGCTCAATGTAAAGCACTGCCAGGGTTTGAGGTGTCATTGAGCAAGGCACTGATTCTCTCTATCTGGGTCTTCCCAACCACTTTTACTGAACTCCGACGTTCCTGGAACTAAGTACCAGTAGTACTAAGTTCCTGGATAGTTCCTGTGGTGGAAAAACGGCATCTCTCTCTCTCTCTTTCTCTCTGTCTCTCTCTCGTTCTCCCTTGCAGCTTTTGGCAGCAGGCTACAATAACCATCAGAGTTTTGTGGAAAGGCTTAAGGGGTAAAAACAGTCAAACTGCAGAGGAGAGGGAGCAGTTTATGTAACATGACATAAGTATTGCTTTTCTGTAAAGTTAGCCCCGGTGGCTATGCTGGAGGTGTGTGTGTGTGTGTGTGTGTGTGTGTGTGTGTGTGTGTGTGTGTGTGTGTGTGTGTGTGTGTGTGTGTGTGTGTGTGTGTGTGTGTGTGTGTGAGAGAGAGATATCCCTCCTAACGTTACAGGCTGTGGAGGATCACCCCTCTGTTGCTGAGAGGAAAGGATGAGTTGGAGGAGAAGGCATCAAGTCTTCTCATGTCATCCTTGAGAGAGGAAGAGAGACGTGATGAGTAAAAGCCTATTCTCACAGGACTAACATGACCTGGGAACGTGAAGTAATCTGTGATTTGTGATTTTAACCCCCGTGCAAATCTGTCATGCCTGTAATTTGGATACCGCCTCTTCCTCCCCGACACAATGCCTCATTTCTCAACGGTACGGCGTTCAAATTACACGGTAAAATGTATAAAGGTAATAATGGGAACACTAAATCAGATTGTTCACGTTTAACAAAGTGGATGCAATTTAACTTCCCTTACATGTGACCCTCAACTCTCTCGCAACATGATAACTCTCAATTTACTTGGAAAAAAATTACCTGAACTTCATCTGTCACTATCTCTAAAGTCGAGAGGTCTGGAAAGTAAAACCAAAGTAAAACCAAAACCTTAATGGGTCATGATACGCTCAGTTTGAGCCTTTCTTTCTTCTTTCTTTCTTCACAAAATTCTGTAAAAAAACCAAACAATAATGGGGGAAAAGTTCAGGGAGGAAGAGGTGATAACAAGGTCACAGGTACATGATCCAGGTGTTGTTAGTTATCCAGCAGCCACACTATGAGGTGGAGAGAAAATGGAAAGAGAAGGAAAAACCAGACGGACAAAGAGAGACAGATTGAAAGACTTAACTTCCACCCCACAGTGCAAAGGAAATGGGATCTCACCGTCCAATTTAACCTCCCAATTTAAGACTTGGTTAAATAGACTCATGTTAGGTTACATATTCTGCACTCTAGAGCCTGGTGGTAGCCGTTGTATAACTGCCCCTCCATGCAGGCATCCTCCATCTATCCTTTTGCCACAGACTGAAAACCCACCTCTTCAAGAAACACTACCCTGACCCTTCCTCTTCAAGAGACACTACCCTGACCCTTCCTCTTCAAGAAACACTACCCTGACCCTTCCTCTTCAAGAAACACTACCCTGACCCTTCCTCTTCAAGAGACACTACCCTGACCCTTCCTCTTTGGTCAGGGAACACAGGGTAGTGTTCAAGAAACACTACCCTGACCCTTCCTCTTCAAGAAACACTACCCTGACCCTTCCTCTTCAAGAAACACTACCCTGACCCTTCCTCTTCAAGAAACACTAACCTGACTCTTCCTCTTAAAGAAACACTACCCTGACCCTTCCTCTTCAAGAAACACTACCCTGACTCTTCCTCTTAAAGAAACACTACCCTGACCCTTCCTCTTCAAGAAACACTAACCTGACTCTTCCTCTTCAAGAAACACTACCCTGACCCTTCCTCTTCAAGAAACACTACCCTGACCCTTCCTCTTCTAGAAACACCACCCTGACCCTTCCTCTTCAAGAAACACTAACCTGACCCTTCCTCTTCAAGAAACACTACCCTGACCCTTCCTCTTCAAGAAACACTAACCTGACTCTTCCTTTTCAAGAAACACTACCCTGACCATTCCTCTTCTAGAAACACTACCCTGACCCTTCCTCTTCAAAACACTACCCTGACCCTTCCTCTTCTAGAAACACTACCCTGACCCTTCCTCTTCAAGAAACACTAACCTGACTCTTCCTTTTCAAGAAACACTACCCTGACCCTTCCTCTTCTAGAAACACTACCCTGACCCTTCCTCTTCAAGAAACACTACCCTGACCCTTCCTCTTCAAGAGACACTACCCTGACCCTTCCTCTTCAAGAAACACTACCCTGACCCTTCCTCTTCTAGAAACACTACCCTGACCCTTCCTCTTCAAGAAACACTACCCTGACCCTTCCTCTTAAAGAGACACTGTGAGGTCAGGTTCAGCTCCAACTCCATCATCAAGTTTGCGGATGACACAGTGGTGGTGGGCCTGATCTCCGACAACGACGAGAAGGCCTACCTGGAGGAAGTTGCTGATCTATCACTCTGGTGCCAGGACAACAGCCTCCTCTTGAATGTCACCAAAACTAAGGAGCTGATTGTGGACTTTAGGAGGACACAACAACAGAGGACGTACTCACCATTGGGGATTAATGGGAATACTGTGGAGAGGGTGAGCAGGTATAAATACCTGGGAGTCAACATCACTGAAGATCTGACATGGTCCTCACACACTGACACTCTGGTGAGGAAGGCAAGGCAGCGCCTTTACCACCTCAGGCAACTGAGGAAATTTAAAGTCTCCCGGAGGATCCTTCAGTCCTTCTACTCTGGAGCTGTAGAGAGCATCCTGACAGGAAGCATCACTGCCTGGTTTGGCAACAGCTCCGCTCAGGACAGGAAGGCTCTGCAGAGAGTAGTGCGTTCGGCTGAACGCACTATTGGAACTACACTCTTCACCCTGCAGGACTTGTACACCAGGAGGTGCAGAACCAGAGCCTGCAGGATCATGAAGGATCCTCACCACCCCAACAATGGACTGTTTCAGCTGCTGCGGTCAGGCAAGCGCCTCCGTAGTCACGCTGCCAAAACAGAGAGACTGAGACGGAGTTTCTTTCCTCAGGCCATCAGGACTGTGACCTCTGACCTCACCAGGGCCCCCACCAAGACCCACACACTGCCCCTCTTATGCACACACACACACTCACACACACACACACACACACACACACACTTAGGTAACGACTACACATAATTTATATCATATATACATACATACAATTTCTTATATTTCTATATTTTTAAGTGCTCTTACTGTAAATATTGTGTTGTTTTTTATATAGAGCTCTTACTGCAATACTGTAAATATTGTGTTGATTTTTATATAGAGCTCTTACTGCAATACTGTAAATATTGTGTTGTTTTTTTTATTGTAAATAGTGTGAACTTGTTGCCCTTTGCACATTTCTGTTGAGCACTGCCACTTTTTCATTTCACTGCACACCCCGTGTATGTATGTGACAAATAAACTTCTTGAATCTTGAATCTTGAATCTTGAACACTACCCTGACCCTTCCTCTTCAAGAGACACTACCCTGACCCTTCCTCTTCAAGAAACACTACCCTGACCCTTCCTCTTCAGAGACACTACCCTGACCCTTCCTCTTCAAGAAACACTACCCTGACCATTCCTCTTCAAGAAACACTACCCTGACCCTTCCTCTTCAAGAAACACTACCCTGACCCTTCCTTCCTCTTCAAGAGACACTACCCTGACCCTTCCTCTTCAAGAACCACTACCCTGACCCTTCCTCTTCAAGAAACACTACCCTGACTCATTCCTCTTCAAGAAACACTACCCTGACCTCTTCCTCTTCAAGAGACACTACCCTGACCATTCCTCTTCAAGAAACACTATCCCTGACCCTTCCTCTTCAAGAAACACTACCCTGACCATTCCTCTTCAAGAGACACTACCCTGACCCTTCCTCTTCAAGAAACACTACCCTGACCCTTCCTCTTCAAGAGACAGCTACCCTGACTCTTCCTCTTAGCTCTTGTTTACCTGCTTCACTTACTTGTCCCATCTGTTTTAATAAAAACTAGATAGCCAACTTATTGATCTTTTACCTCAGCACTGGTTCTGCTCTTAGTTGCTTGTTTAGGAAGGAAATGCACTTACGATTTCTGGTGACTAGTAGTTCTCTACCTACCTATGTTGGATGAACTTTGGATAAAAGCGTCTGCTAAATGACTGTAATGTAATGTAATGTAATGTAGTGTAGTAGACGGGTTGTTACAATATGCTTGTTCAGCCCTTTCAATTAGACACAACATGTTACGGTAGCTTTTACAGTGTTTACAGCATTAGACAGCTGCAGAACAGATGCAGGATGAGAGACTTTTTATTCCTTCGACTGGAACCAAATCAACAAAAACCTTTCTCTCTCTCTCTTCGCTCTCAGTCAGCTGGTTGTCAGGCAACTCTCTGCACTGGCGAATCAGAGAACAGGTTTTTCATTTTCCAAACACTTCCTTTGTGTTCTTCACTAACAGGGGCTTCACAGCAGCTTCCTCTTGGGGGCGGAGTCTCTTTCCCCGCCATGAACTCGTGTTTGAGCCGCATCAGAATCACTGTCTTGATTTGGACAAAGGGTCGTATCACTCCCGAAGACTGTTTCTACTGAAGACTGTTTCTACTGATGACAGTGTTTCTACTGAAGACATAGTGTTTCTACTGATGACAGTAAAACATGCTCTGCTGTAGCTCACCACCCATTACCTGTTGGACCAAGGCCATGCTTCACCAACAGGATGTTTACTACCATGAGTCATTCTGTGGGTAGATAAATGATAACGTGTACGGATGCAACCTTTGTGTGTGTGTGTGTGTCTGTGTGTGTGTGTGTGTGTGTGTGTAATAATTCATAAAAGGGTGTGTGCGGGTATATATATAACATTTCTCGGATGCAGAGCTGCTCTGGAGGCAGAAATAATCTCATTGGTTGAGTTAAACTTCAGTGGGTGGAGCTTAATAACTAATTTTAGCTGACTGGCAAACTTGAATGGCAAAGAAGGAACTCTGGTCAAGATATAAATACATTTAAATGGACAGTGTCGTCATCAAAAAGGATGACAGTTCAGCTTAAGTAAAACTACTTGGGTTAAGGTTAGGATTCGGTTCAGGCAACTAAGGCTGCCGTTATCCAATTAGTCTCAATTGGCAGCAGCCGGTGTCGGATGAACCAGCCTACCAGCCTGACTCCCTCCCGCATCACCCACCGCCTCCCGTCTGCCAGGTTTTTTATTTCTCTGATATTTTTCAGTGCAAAAAGTAAATAATAGAATCTCTTAAATAAAATAAATCAGCTTTTAAAATAAATTGATTTAAAGTTTGACAGAGTGTCCTCTATTTCCCTGCTTTCCATGTGCCTGTTGCTACAGACTTGGGCTCTTCCGGGTCTCGAGTGAACGCCAACGCCAGTCAAGCAAGCTAGGATCTAGGATTACTGACTCCCTCTTCTCTGTCTCTTTACCACCAATTCCCAAAATCTCCCAAAAGAGACGGAGGTTAACTGTCTGCCTGAACTCCATCACAGCCGTTAGAAATCTTAGTGCTAAATCTTGTTCTCTCTCTCTCTAGCTTTCTCTCTGCCTCTCTTTTACTTCCCCCCTGTCACCGTCTGTCCTGTCTCACATTTTCCCATATTGAAACCTTGATTCTACCAAACCTCTCTCTCTCTCTCTCTCTCTCTCTCTCTCTCTCTCTCTCTCTCTCTCTCTCTCCCTCTCTCTCTCTCTCCCTCTCCCTCTCTCCCTCTCCTCCCCCCCCCACACACCTAATTGTGAGCCCTCAGTTAAAACCAGAGCCATTTTTATCTCCCAGTAAATTATTAAGCAGCATACATTATTCAGCTAGCGTAATAAGTGCAGAATGCTAAATGAATAATGGAATGGCAATCATTTAAAAAACACATTTCTCAGTCAGCTAACTGGCAACTTTCAGTCACCTGCAGGGGATTCGGCCCCCTCTGGAGCTGAGCGGTGCTATGCTGTGCCATGCTAACTTATGTTTTACTGGACTATACAATGTTGAATAGTCAGGTAATGTGATGTAACGTGACTGGACACTAGTTACCAATAGTTATGACCGATATGGATTTCTGAAGGCCGATACCAATAGTGATATTTTTGGATTAAAGTTGCTGATATTTTGCGCCGAAATTCAGTATCTCTTAAAGTTTTAAAGTCGTTTTCATGCCAACAAAAAATTCAGAATATTTATATATTATTCTCTAAGAATATTATTTAGACCATCGGACACTAAAACTCTCCACTGAAACCAATAGTTATAATAATGGAGCTTAGCATCAGTTCAGTCAGGAAGGCTTCCTCTGACTTCATTCATATTTTGCCAGCAGGTACAAACACGCCTCCAGCTCCGCATCATCCAATCACCCTAGCCCATGCTCCTTTCATCCTCTCCAGGAACCAATCACTAACCATTTCCCTCTATTTGTACCTCCTCAGCTGCTTCTGTGTTTCTGTCATTTCAGCTGCCTAAACTGCACCAGACTGATGCACCACCTCCTCCTCCCCCGCCACCACCAGCATCACGGCTCCATCAGATATCCAGAAGGGTTAGATCTTCAGCCCGGGGGGTCCTCCTGTCTCCTACCTGCCCCTGGGGAGCTTCACCCTATCGCTGGATACCTCTTGGAGTCTACGCCAAACCTCTGCTCACGCACATTTTTATCATGTTGTTAATACATTTAGCCTCTTGTGATTAAAATAATTTTGAGCAGCTACATTTACAAGAATTATACTTTCAAACATTTGTCACTATTGCATGTGATGTCCAGACTTAAAAATTAGGCATGCAAATCTTATCCAGAGGCATAGTAAGTATGGAAACATATTTTTGAAGTTTTAAATTTGACCTTATTTAAAAAATAATATAATTGTCTTGAAGCTGTCTTGAAGAATAAAGACCTCCAGATGAACTGGTGAATATCCAGGCACAATCCATAACCTCTCAGGGTTCAGCCGGCAGTCAGGTCCAAGCCAGGGGAATGTCTCATCTCAGTGTCAGACAGAGTGGTGATGTAATGATGAGTAATGATGTGTAATCCTGGTCATGACTGGGTTACTTTGGCCTCGTTTTCACTGCAGATAAAAATGTGATGTCACCCTCAGTTTTGGCTGCTTGGCTCAGCTCCCTTTGCATTTTTAACTTTACAATAATGTAATTGGCATCACGGGAAGTTGGCACAAAGGGACAAAAGGAAGGTCAGGAGTAGGGGGGGGGGGTATTGTGGGGTGTTTCTAGCAGCCAGAGAGAGACACTGCTTTGATTGGCTGGCAGTACTAGAGGCTCCGCCCCCCCCCCCCGCCCCCCCACCTTACTTGCCAACCCTCATGAAGTCTCATGAAAAAGACATCACAGTACTGGACACACTGTTTGATTGACAGGTGATCTCTGGGAAGAGCAGTGAGGAACACCACAGTGAGGAACACCACAGTGAAGAACACCACAGTGAGGAACACCACAGTGAAGGACACCACAGTGAGGGACACCACAGTGAGGGACACCACAGTGAGAGACACCACAGTGAAGGAACACCACAGTGAGGAACACCACAGTGAGGAACACCACAGTGAGGAACACCACAGCAACGAGGCTGAGAGACAAAGATGGAGGCTACATTTTAAAAAAGCAAACACAGTGAAACTACCTGACTGTCCTCATCAACGGTGCAGCGCTCTGAATCTGCTGGATGCCACTTCATGTATAAATGATCCCTAAGCTCTAAGAGTCTAAAATGCAGTTTCATAAGAGCTGCAGGGTAAAAACAAAGTGTATGCTGTCTGACAGCGAGCACTGGACCCAAACACACAGAGGCACTCCAATAAACATCCCTCCGTTCATCTGATTCACTCTCGATGTGTCTCTCCCTTTCAATTTGAATTACTTTAAAGCTGCGCTGCTTCTGAAGTTTGGCGCCCCCTGTGGCTGAAAGTGGTAACTGTTGTTTTTTTTCCCTCCAATTCCCATAAATCCTTCCCAGGCACTTTGCTGATGTGACCAATCTACAGCAACAGACTGAGAAATGATGGATAATGTCTTCAAGCCAGATAACTTTGTATCGTTTTTTTCATTTGTGTATTGATACAATCAAAATGTCAGATTTCAGGCTAATATCTTTACCTGTCCTTAGAAAACAAAGACATCTCTGCATCGGTTCTGATGCCCGGCAATGTTTTTCATGCAAAAGTTATAGAATGTACCTTTAAAGGAAAATGCCCTTACATAGTTTTTGTTAAATATTAGGGATGTATCTGAATAGGAATACCATATTTGGCACAAATTATATATTCTATACTATATATACTAACTTTTTCCCGTCCCGAATTTGGCCAATATTATTTGGTGTTTGTTGTTTTTAAGTAAACCTGTTACGTACGGAGCTCTTTAAGGAAGGTGGGGCAGAAAAACCATCGTAATGATCTCAGGGTAATACTAAATACTAATAACTGGTTTTGCTACATGAATAGTGTAATAATCTTGATAACTTTGCTTTGGTGAGGAAACCCTCCGGTTAGATCGGCTCTGAGTCACACCAGACCAGGTTAATCAGGGGTCTGTTCAGCCTGGTGGTCGTGACGCTCCCCCACCCAAGCGTCTGAACTCGGCGACACAGTGAAGTGCCCCCGAGCATCCAGAACGATAGGGAATCATATTTTGATTCATAAGTTAATAAGTGTGCTTTCAGTCCCTCGGTTATTGGGTGGAGGGTTACTGCAGTTCAGAATGACAATAAGGATTATAACTGTATTTATTTTCAGTTTAAAATTCCTGTTCCTGTTTATGGCTACGCTTGGTTATTCTTATAAAAGCCAATATTTATAGTTACATAACATGAAGATTATTGTTTGTTGAATTTGTAGTAGAATAAAAAAATATTTGCTATACTTCATTATTATTGATTGGTCATAATAAAACTATAAATGTAATACTTTAAAAACTCAAAAATAGCAGTGGTAATGATTATGAGACTAAAATAAAATACATTGCATTCTGGTCTATCTTGCTACTGCATTGCATTCTGGTCTAGCTCATCTACTGCATTGCATTCTGGTCTATCTTGCTACTGCATTGCATTCTGGTCTAGCTCATCTACTGCATTGCATTCTGGTCTATCTCGGCTACTGCATTGCATTCTGGTCTATCTTGCTACTGCATTGCATTCTGGTCTATCTCAGCTACTGCATTGCATTCTGGTCTATCTCCTGTCGGTGGAGAAATTGGTCTCTCTCTCTCCTCTGATGGATTTCTCCTGTATGATTGTTGATCGTCAGTCTAGAAAGAAGCTCTTGCTCTTTGATTCTGATTGGCTGACACCAAAACCTGACGGTTACCTTGATGGTTTAGATCATGAAACATTTTCTGATATCAGACTCCACCTGCTGCTGGAAACGTCCTGACCTGACAGCAGAGTTGTCTGTCTGTCTCTATCATCCACCTGTCTGTCTGCCTTCCTCTTTCTGTTCAATTCCCTTTACTGACATGAGCAATATGTCAACAATATTTCAAAGTGTCAAAATACAAATAAAAAGGATAAAAATACACAGTAAACAGCTGTCCCTCTCTCTCACTCTCTCTCTCACTCTCTCTCTCTCTCTCTCTCTCTCTCCTCTCTCTCACTCTCTCTCTCTCTCTCTCTCTCTCTCCTCTCTCTCTCTCTCTCTCTCTCTCTCTCTCTCTTTATCTCATCATGGTTTTAATGACTTGAAGCCATAACCAAGGTGTTTACTTGTGTGAGTGCCTGTGGGCCCATCCATTTTGTGTGTCTGTGTGTGTGTGTGTGTGTGTGTGTGTGTGTGTGTGTGTGGTCATGCCAGGTTTGTGCCAGGGTGAACCTCTGTACGTGCTCATAGGTGTAGTTGTGTGTGTGTGTGTGTGTGTGTGTGCGTGTGTTTTTAGCTGTGTCAGTGTTGCATGTCATGCCCTGGTTAACAACACTGTAGTCAAGGTTGCTGTGCGGTCGGGGTATGGGGGGGTTGTTGGGTGGGGGGGGGGGGGGGGGTTGTTGGGGGGTTGCCCCACTTTCATCCAGTATCATCCTCCCTCAGAGCCGCCAAGTTGCCCTCAGCTCAGACGACACACTTCTGCAACCCTGGGACTGTAGCGCCCCCTAGGGTCAACAGAGGTCACTGCAGCTTGGAGTAGTTGTGCAATATTACTGACCCAGGAACAGCAAACTGCTCCACATAGTGAACCCTGTGACTCTACTGATGACTGGACTCCTCTCTGTGATGGTGTGACTCAGGTTGGGATGATCAAAGCATCAAGTATCAACACTGAAGTAAATTACTGTATTTTAAGTCATTTAGTTTATTAAATGGATACAAATAAATGTTTTATCTTTTCTCTGTACTTTATTTATTTCTGTTTTATTCATTATTTTGCTCACAAATTTCTCCTTTTTTTATTTTTTTGCTCTACAGAAACTCCTCCTTCCCCTTCTCTTTCCCTTCCATCTCCTCCTCCTCTCTTATTCCTCCTCTTCCTCTTCCCCCTCCTGTATTCCCTTTTCCTCCTCATCTCCTTCTCTTTCCCTCTCCATCCTCTTTATCCTATCCCCTCCTCCTTCTCTCCTCTCATCCTCCTCATCCTCATTTTCTTTCTCCTCCTTGTTCCTGCCTCTTCTTACATCACCTCCCTGACCTTCCTTATCT
>JAXDDX010000088.1:1225000-1250000 GCA_034670405.1 Hoplostethus atlanticus
ATTTGCACAACAGAATTTCCATTTACAAAAGTGCCAAACTGACTTTCAAAATTCATCCTCTAAGACACTACATCCTATGCTGACATACAAAGTGCAAAACTGTAACGGTTACTGGACGGACCCAAACGCAAAACTCGGACTCAGAGGTGAAATCAACAAAGAGGGTTTATTGGAGGGAAAACCGGAGGGTAGGGTAGACGCAGGACGAAGCAAGGAGACAGGCAGGGGGTACGGCAGGCAGGGCAGGCAGGTGGTGGATGATCAGGTAGTCAGGTTAGCAGGCAGGGAGACGGGGAATGCGTAGAATGGCTGGAGACGATAGTGATCCTGGCAGAGAGAGAGCAGGGTTAACGGAACGAGTAATCAACAGGTAAGCTTAATTCAAAAAGGTTCAAGAGGCCGGGAACGAGATGTACCACACTGGCTAAATCAACGATCTGGCGATGAATGACTGGAAAGCCGGAGAAGATATACTGGATGTCTGATGAGTAGATGGGGATCAGCTGTGTAGCCAGGAACCGGGAGGATGATTGGGAAGCCACGCCCACCACACGTACACACACAGACAGGGACAGACAGGTAGAGACACATAGGGAAACACAGGGGGCACGGCTGAGACCGTGACAAAAACTCTAAATCATGTCTCCATCCTCAGAGTACAGCCACCTAACATTACAACAATGTTCAAATGCTTATTACTACAAACGCAGGTCACTGAATCAGTTCATCAGGTGTTTGTAGTCATGTCTCTTTACTTCCAGTAACCTTGCCCAGGGGAGTAGCGTTGCACCACAATTGATAATCTCATCACCAAAACATAAAAGGCTGCTTAGAAACCTGAATGGCAGTTTCTGACAACATGGAGCCGATGAGGTTGGCAATGAAGGACGGGGTCGTCGACGGGGTCAGAAGGCATGCAGTTGTGTCAAATAACATTAGAGCCACTGTGATCGACCATGTTGTAAACAGAGGTCTAAGAAGATTTTACCAACGCTGCCTTGCAAATGAAGATATCAGATGCGACGTACATGAAATTCTGAAATTATTTTTGTTACTGTAACTGTTGTTTTTGCTTTTACTGTTGTTTTTGTTTTTACTGTTGTTTTTGCTTTTACTGTTGTTTTTGTTTTTACTGTAAAATTCAGTTGAGTTTACTGCATTGTATGTATGATTTCTTTCATATACAGTAATCTACTGTTATCTAATATTTTGTTTGTCTTACATAAAAACACAAGCTATATATATATATATATATATATATATACCTCAGTCTATCACAAAGGGTCACAGGGGATGCTTGCTGTACTTCATTTGAAGTACTTATGAGGAAATGACTCTTGCATTGTCTTTTTTGATGACAATTATTTAGTGTTTGACAGCATTATTTGATAATGGCCATTGTATTTGAAAATGCACCAATAATTAAACTTCAACGATGAACATATCCAATGTTCTGGTGCTATGATAAACTTTTGCATATAATATTCTCTCATTTGACACCGGTATTTTTATTTTGCATGCTATATTAGATTTTGAGCCCAAAATGAGCAGTATAGCATTCTGTGTTAAGAGTTTTGCACTTTGAAACTCTGTTGTGCAAATTGAGTCAAAGCAATCGAAAAAAAACTGTAATTTATGTATTTAGTCATTTATTGTCAAATTTCAATTCATATCCCTTCAGTATGTTTATAAGGGGAATCAGTGGGAGGCAACTTCTTCCACATAACATGAGATGAGGCATTACTGTCTACGTGGTTCAATAGACATGACAGACTCCAGCTACACGTACCAGTTAGCAAGCTAGCTAGTTTTGTGTCTTTATTGAGTCATTTATTAATTCATTTCCTCTTTTCTCTGAGCGTTTACAAATGTATTTATTTATTTGTATTAATCATGGCAGACTTGGTCCTCTATGTACACCGAGTTTACAACATAACACCCAATGATTTCTAACGGCAGTACTGGTCTCTACAACCGTCGGCTAAACAACCTGCTCAGCTCAGCGGGGCAGAAAGAGAAAAAGAAACGGTGGAGTGGAGTTATTTTCTTCTCTTCCTCTGATTAACTCCAGTAGCGGTTACTCCGGTAAACTATGTTCACATTTAAGAGAAGTGATTCACTTCATTATGGCGCAATTACTTTGGAGAAAAGTTGCTGTACAAATGGTGTTTATTCTTTAGACTGCTGTTCCCGCCACCTGCTGTCACGCAGCTGGGCGTCCGTCCTTCCTGAGTCCGTTTCTCCGTCAGCTCTCAGTTGTGAATAGAGCTGTAATAATGTGCAAATGATCTTGAATAAGGTGAGATTGAGGCACATATGGTGGATAATTACCGGTCCCTCCGCCGCGCCGCAATCATGTCCGACAGCTAGAAACGCTGCTTGGTGGCCGGCTGCACAAACTCAGCTACTTCCCCTACGTGCACGTGCACACGCATGCATGTAGACACGCTCACGCTCGCCACTCATGTGCACAAATATACAAACATGTTGAGGTTGACGCCTGTTTTCTCCACTCACACACTCCATACACACTCATTTGAATCAGCATACACACACACACACACACACACAGCTTTCTGATTGTTGGGTTAGTCTGATTACCCGCAGAGCAGTGTGAGAGGAAAGAAAACTGATTATGATTACAGGGAAACACACACACACACACACACACACACACACACACACACACACACACACAGGTACATAAACAGCAGCACACACACATACAAACAAACAAACAGATAGTACACAAATGGCAGCACACACACTCATACAAGATATGTAATAACACAAGCATGCACATACACACAGGCACACACAAGTGCACAGATATACGTGCACATACACACATACTGGTACACAAACAGCAGCAGAGATGCACAAATGTACATTGTCCAGTCCAGTTTGTTGTTGAGGTGCACCCCCAGGAACTTGTAGGATTCCACCACCTCCACCTCCTTACCCTGGAGGATGACAGGTGGTGGTGTGAGGTTTCTAGATGCGGTGATGAGGTTTCTACCTGCGGTGAAGAGGTTTCTAGATGCGGTGATGAGGTTTCTACCTGCGGTGAAGAGGTTTCTAGATGCGGTGAAGAGGTTTCTACCTGCGGTGAAGAGGTTTCTAGATGCGGTGATGGCATTGACGTTCTACGTGTGGTGATGGCGTGTCTGTCCGTGGTGATGAGGTTTCTACCTGATACTTCCTCCCTGATTTGAACAAATCAAACATTGCATTTCCACATTGCATTCATTCATTAACATGCATCTTCATATCCAGATAAGATGTCCAGACAGATCTCCCTCCTCTCCCTCCTCCTCCTCCTCCTCTCTACGGCATCGATGCATTGTTCCCTTTCCTGTTGATTTGAGAATTAATATTGATAAAAGGGGAACAACAAAGGCTCTGTGGGTTTTTATCCACCGATCAGCTGAAAACCTGCAAAAATCTCCTTAATTTGTTTTTCCTGAGAAGAAAAGACGGAGAGAGAGAGACTGTGTGTGTGTGTGTGTGTGTGTGTGTGTGTGTGTGTGTGTGTGTGTGGCAATGAGGCTTATCCTGGAGGGAGAGGAGGGAGAGGAGGAGGAAGATGTTTCCTTTGCATTGTCACCTACCTGTAAAACCCAATTTCCTTAGCTTTCACTCAAAAACTGACCTCACTCTATTTATGTGTGTGTGTGTGTGTGTGTGTGTGTGTGTGAGAGAGAGAGAGAGAGAGAGAGAGAGAGAGAAGTGGGTGGGTGGTCACATTAGTCAGTAGTAGCGATACCAATGTGACACCTGAGGAAACGGCATTGTATTATATCCTATTGTATATTCAATTCTCCTAATTAGTGCCAGTTTATGACATTATCATTAATCTGCTTTATTTGTTTTACTAAGTAAACACATTTTTGAAAAACAAAGAAGTATTCAAATGATTCAATGTAATGATATTGACTGCAAGCAGTCATATTTGGGATGGGAAAAATTCACATCATGCACATCTACCTATATGAAATATTTGGATGAAATGTATTTTTTCTCAGCTGTTTTTAAAGCAACATAAAGTAAGCATGTGTTATTTATTTACTTTTTGTTAGATTGGGGAAAATGCCAGCATAAAATACTGCTTAACACACAGTGTCTAGGACTGCCATTGTTTCTGCTTAGCAAACACACGAAAAACGAAACAAACATTTACCCACATTTACTCAAATGAAAGAAAAAGAAGGAATCCGGAAACAATCCCCCATATGCTCAAATAACGTTTCCACTTTCTGAACAGGCACACTCCAGACGGCTTGTTGTCCTCATCAAGGACCCCAAGGACCCATCACAATTCCAAGATGGCGGCGTCCATACGGGTGTGCTGTGCCCTCCGCATCACACTCGGAGGTGAATTATTTCTCTTTAATTTGTACTATACGAGCATTAAACCAATTTAACGTTCATATCGGAGCATATCTGGTTCATTTATATATTAAATATCGGTTTGTTTAATAACCAGGGACAGGAGTGTCATTCGGTTTGTACTGTATTGCTGTCATAACCTGGATTCCTGCAGGTCCTCAAAAACTCTTAGCATGTCTTAAAGCACATTATCATAACTCATGTCTTTGCATATAGTTTAATATAACATTTTAATTCAGTTTTAGAGCTTTTAAATTGTTGTCGTTTTTTCCAGACACAAGGACCACGCTTAGCTAACTTTATTCTGATTCATCATTTTCTTATTTGAAGTATATTTCATTCTAATCTCAAACCGTTCATAGTTTGTCTTGATAAAACCTGCAGCCACCCTGATAACAGAAGTGTCTGATTTCTCAGGCTGGTTGGAAATGGGGAAAATATTTTTTGTTGTTGTTGTTGGGTATGAAAATATTTGTAGCGGTGGGTAACGTTACTTTACAGACTCTTGTAATGCGTCATGCCAAACTGTCTTTCGTGCCGCTTTGCTTATTGATAAATTGTATCTTCGGCCATGGAAAATATATACTCATATAGTTTTTGAAATTTGTTGATAATCGTATTTCCAACCAGTGAAGTGTTTGTCGAGGTTTGCTGCTTGTTGATCCATTTCCCTTTGAGGAATAAAAACCCAAATTTCCAGGCTTTCCAGAAATGTGTTTGTTTGTTTTCTACCCCAGAAATGTCCCTGATATTATTAAGTGATAGTTGTAGCCAGAAATAAGAGGCTGGGACATTCACATCACATGTTCATCAGATATATTGGGACCAGTAGAACTTTATTTACATAAAATCTCAACTTTTAGATCGGGTTCACATTCCTCGCCACCACCCTCTGCGGTGCATTTTGGGGGAAGAAAATTGTGGGAACCAACTCCAAAAGTTGAGGGAGGAACATGGTGTCCATCATGTCAGAGGTGGACGATATTGACTGGCCAATATCGGATTATTTTAGTAAAAGGCCGATCTATGTGTTCCTAGTTTCAATACAATTTAGAATTGTTAGAGTTGACCAACCCGGCCTCCCTGAACTGGCGTGTTATTCTGATGTGTGTGCATGTGGACACGTGTGTATATGTGTGCGTGTCTTCCTGTGTGTGCACAGTGTTGTATATTATTCATGCATGTGTGCATCTGTGTACTACGCTCATGTCATCGCTTTCATACATCCACTTTGCTTTCATACCTTTCTCTCTCTCTTCCAGGTGCAGTACCACTCCGTCCCATAGGGGGAGCACTCCAGTTGTCCCAGTCAGCCAGTCGAGCCTCGGCGGCCTCTCTCCAGAGAAACCCTGCGCTCCCGCTGGTCCCTGCAACAGCATGGCAGCAAACCAGGCACGGCAGCTTCTTCAACAAGTGTAAGTTTATGAAGAGCTCATTTCCAACATGCTATACATCCATGTTGTGGGGGGATTAGCTAAAGTTCATCATTCTATACCTTTAAAATATAGGGGGATCCAGTCTGAAGGGGGGATCCAGTCTGAAGGGGGATCCAGTCTGAAGTGACCCACTATCCTTTAAGAATAATTTAACTAGTTTTACTTTTGTGCATTCAATCATTTTGAAAGAGCAGCATTTTTTTTTTCAAATCATGGATATCCTATTTTGGAACATTTTTACTACAGTTAGAGGTAGAGGCTGGTAGAGGCTGACAGGCTGGTAGAGGTTGACAGGCTGGTAGAGGCTGACAGGCTGGTAGAGGCTGACAGGCTGCTAGAGGCTGGTAGAGGCTGACAGGCTGGTAGAGGCTGACGGGCTGGTAGAGGCTGGTAGAGGTTGACAGGCTGGTAGAGGCTGACAGGCTGCTAGAGGTTGACAGGCTGCTAGAGGCTGACAGGCTGCTAGAGGCTGGTAGAGGCTGACAGGCTGGTAGAGGCTGACGGGCTGGTAGAGGCTGGTAGAGGCTGACAGGCTGGTAGAGGCTGACGGGCTGGTAGAGGCTGACGGGCTGGTAGAGGCTGGTAGAGGCTGACGGGCTGGTTGAGGCTGGTAGAGGCTGACAGGCTGGTAGAGGCTGACGGGCTGGTTGAGGCTGGTAGAGGCTGACAGGCTGGTAGAGGCTGGTAGAGGCTGACAGGCTGGTAGAGGCTGGTAGAGGCTGACGGGCTGGTAGAGGCTGACAGGCTGGTAGAGGCTGACAGGCTGGTAGAGGCTGGTAGAGGCTGGTAGAGGCTGGTAGAGGCTGGTAGAGGCTGACGGGCTGGTAGAGGCTGACAGGCTGGTAGAGGCTGACAGGCTGGTAGAGGCTGGTAGAGGCTGGTAGAGGCTGACAGGCTGGTAGAGGCTGGTAGAGGCTGACGGGCTGGTAGAGGCTGACAGGCTGGTAGAGGCTGGTAGAGGCTGACTCTCTCTAGCTCTGTTTTTTGTCTTATTCCGTCTCAGTCTGAGTTTTTCTCAGTTTGAGTTAATTCTGTTTTGTGTCAGTCAACATGTCTCACTCACAGTTTGTATCGCGATTGCAGGAATACACACTCATGTGCACACACACAAAGACAAACACACACAAAGACAAACACACACAAAGACAAACACACAAAGACAAACACACAAAGACAAACACACACACAGACAAACACACACAGACAAACACACAAAGACAAACACACAAAGACAAACACACACAGACAAACACACAAAGACAAACACACAAAGACAAACACACACAAAGACAAACACACAAAGACAAACACACACAAAGACAAACACACAAAGACAAACACACACAAAGACAAACACACAAAGACAAACAAAGACAAACACACAAAGACAAACACACACAGACAAACACACAAAGACAAACACACACAGACAAACACACAAAGACAAACACACACAGACAAACACACAAAGACAAACACACACAGACAAACACACAAAGACAAACACACAAAGACACTAACACGTTGAAGCACAGTGATAAGGGAGGCGTTATGCTCAGTCAGTATTTCTTCACAAGGCTGTTCAGCACTCCAACACATGAATAACAGTATTTCAAAGAAAACATGGGTACACAGTATTTTCTTCCACAAACGTCTAAATGAAAAGTCTTTAAATATTTACGTTCTTTTACTTTTTATTTAGTTTCATCACTGAGGAGTAGCTCCGCCTCTTTCACGGTTTTCTGATGCTTCTTAATCTGACAGTCCTGAAATGCGCCTTTGCATCATAAGAGTTTATTATATTTTACTTGCTCTACCCGAGGCTCCCCTACATCACAGTTTTATCCATAAGAGTTTATTATATTTTACTTGCTCTACCCGAGGCTCCCCCTACATCACAGTTTTATCCATAAGAGTTTATTATATTTTACTTACTCTACCCGAGGCTCCCCTACATCACAGTTTTATCCACAGCGCCTTACAGTACCAAGGGGGCACCTGGGTTCTTGGGAATGCTAAATCTGGTCTCAGCGCCTTTCAGAGGGAATGGATCCTCTACCCTAACACCTTTGAGTCCCGCGGTGAAACCTCTACAACAATTGAAGTTTTGAAGGGGTTTATATCAAACAGTGTTACAATAAACTGCCTCCCACTGCATCATGGGAATCTTTTGAACTTTATTCTTATTTTGAAAGGGGTATCAAGTAATCTACGACCTCTGCCAGTGACTAGTGATTGCATCAACATGGACAAAACTTGAGAGTACTGGCCGGGAAGAGTCATTGGTATTGATCAACAACCTGATCATCAGATATATTATGGTCATTTTGTGCTACGGGGGCAGGAAAAATCACACTTATTTTCCCTTTGACTGGTGAAGGTGTATATGTGCATGTATTGGTGATGCAGTAGCACAACCCTGTCTGATTAACTGGCCTTCCTCTCTTTTGCTCATTCAGCAGCTGCAGCGTCGAAAAACCAACTCATCCATTCTGCCAGATATATTCTAACAAAATGGGGGAACTGCATTCTACCAAATGATAAACGATACCTTCAGGCTCGTCTAGTAAATCAGAGAAATGTGTTTTCACCAAATGGGAAAATGTAGCGGTATTTGTATGAGGAAATGATGTGCGTATGTGTGTTTTGAGGAAATGCACTTTCAGGCTGGATTAGCAAAATGGGGGGAAACATATTTGACCAAATGGGGGAAATGTTCTTGGTCCGGAGGGGAAAGGTGGATGGATTTCCTCAAAATGAGGCTGTTGTACCGGCTGATTGAATTCAGGTGTGTGTGTGTGTGTTGCAGGAATATGGTGGAGCTTTGAGAGGTGCATTCAGGGAATTTGATGATTTCTCTTGGGAAGGCAAAGAATATCAGCGAATTGTCATCACAGTGAGATGATGGTTTTCATCTCAGACTCTTCAACCCATTACATTAACAAGCCAAGCAGGAATAAAACTTTCACTCCATTGAGCATACAGGCCACTCTGAAAGTTAAAGGTGCTCAGTGTAGCGTCGTTAAACATCAATATATCATCAACCAATTAATTGTGATACCTTGGTATAATTACCGTAAACAAATGAGACCCTGGTGGAGACGACTGCTTCCACTCACTAACAGGATTTTGCTACTTGTTTCGTTAGCGCTGGAAGAACAGCGCCCTCTTCCTGTTTTGTGCCGTAAAGCAATCCAGCAGATTTCCCTCCAAATCGACCCGGTGGACACAATGTAGAATGTAGAGGAGAGTAGAGGCTGGTAGAGGCTGGTAGAGGCTGGTAGAGGCTGACAGGCTGGTAGAGGCTGACGGGCTGGTAGAGGCTGGTAGAGGCTGACAGGCTGGTAGAGGTTGGTAGAGGCTGGTAGAGGCTGACAGGCTGGTAGAGGCTGGTAGAGGCTGACAGGGTGGTAGAGGCTGGTAGAGGCTGACAGGCTGGTAGAGGCTGGTAGAGGCTGACAGGGTGGTAGAGGCTGGTAGAGGCTGACAGGCTGGTAGAGGCTGGTAGAGGCTGACAGGGTGGTAGAGGCTGGTAGAGGCTGGTAGAGGCTGACAGGGTGGTAGAGGCTGGTAGAGGCTGACAGGGTGGTAGAGGCTGACAGGCTGCTGGTGGTGGTCTGGTTAGTTTACGGTAATTACACTGATGTCTCAAATGAATGTGGTAACGGTTTATTGATGTTAATCGATGCCTGCAGCTCTTTTCACTGTAGAAACTAAAACTGAAATCCTGAATCATACACCGTTACCTCTGCAGCCCTGTTGTCAATCAACTTCTGACCTCATTCTGACTCCATAAATCCTCTTTTTTTTATGCAGCTTTGTTGTCTTTTGTTTGCAATGACGATTTGCTGATGAACTCCCTTCATTTTTTTCTGGGTGCCATTGTGTGTTCAAAGGAGGGTCAGTGGAGGGTTGCCAGATCTTTCAGAAATCCCCAATTTTCTGTGTGTTTGGTTTTCAGTAGAGGGAGAAAGCATGAGATTTGCTGGATTTATAGTTTGTGTAATCCCTGTTTGTCCTCCTCTCACTGTGTGTGTGTGTGTGTGTGTGTGTGTGTGTGTGTGTGTGTGTGTGTGTGTGTGTGTGTGTAGTGACTGCTGAGGAGCTGTGGAAAGGTGTGTTGGCGGAGACGGGGGCCGGGGCCAGGAAGGGCCGAGGGAAGAGAACCAAACGCAAAATCAAGAGAGACCTGAACCGAGGACAGAGCATCGGAGAGGGTGAGACACCACCTATCTGTCTGTCTGTCTGTCTGCAGGTGTATGTTGTATTTGTGTATGTGTGGTGTTGTTTTGAAGTCGACTGAACATGCTTTTCCAGCAACATCCTCCCACAGTCTTCTACTGTTCCTAACCTCTCTCACCTCTAGGCGACCCCCACCCGCCCATGTATGTAGTTTATTCATCTTTTGTGTGCATTTTACTGTCTGAGTATTTGCCTGTTTTTTCTGTCTTTCTGTCTGTAATATCCGGTTTGCAAGTTTGTCCGATTTTTTTACATTTTTCTTATTGTTTTGTTTAATTTGAATTTTGAATTTGAATTAATTATTTGTTATTTTATTTATTTTGTGTTAATATTATTAAAACATTTTACTTGTATGAATGTTTATGTAATATTAATTAAAATATTTTTTAATTTTATTTTATTTAATTTTATTATTATTATTATTTTAAAAATGACAACATATATACAGGATGTGCAAATCTGAGCCTCATTTCTTTTGGACCCACTCTTGAAAATCTCATAATTTTAAAGCTCCATTTCAAACCATACAATATCTGTGTCAGGATGTGCTATTCTTCTGCACCAACCTCACTAAGATCAATTCCTCTGATCCTGATGCCATTTAAAAAAAAAAAAAAAAACCTCCAAGTCCCCAATCCTTCCTTCCCTTCCTCCTTCCTTCCCTTCCTTCCCTTCCCTTCCTTCCCTTCCTTCCCTTCCCCTCGTCTATGTCCAGAGGTCCTCAGTTTCCTTGCTGTAGTTGTGTTCTGCCTGTCGGAGCTACTTGTTCTAACCGATGTTAATAACCGCCCGGTGACGTGACAGACTCCCGCTAGTCACCAGTAATGTTGATTAATTCATTACTGCTCTACAGGGAGAGGAATTACTCTTCAGTCTCTCTGCCGTCTCTTTTTCTGTCTTTATCTTGGGGGTTGTTTTATTCACTCTTCTGTTGAGGGGAAGATTAAGTCTTCATTCTATCACCATCTTTCTTTCTCCCTCTTTCATTTACTCATCCCATCCTTCTCTATTTATCCTTCCCTCTCTCTCTCCTCGTCTCTTTCTCTAGCAGGGTATGTATGTGTCCTTTTACTAAATGTAAGGATTTAAAAGGTTTTGAAATGTCTTAATAGAAGTCTTATTTTTTCAACATGTAATAGATTAATACACATTAATAACAGGGTTACTAGTACTATCTGCTTTACTAGACAGAATTAAACAATTAAGTTCCTGTTGTGTCATTCTCTTATTCTCTTATTATATTCAGGTTTTATCTCATATATCGTTTAAGCTGTGTTCAAGGTTTTGCCAACCTTTTTTCTTTATTTAGGATTTTAAATTGCCCTTAAATTCAATCCCAGGTCTTAAAGATCCTCTGTATTCTCTGTGCTTTGTGAATTTAATCTTTTGATCCCAGTGTCTCTCAATTGTCTCATTTTCAAGGGTTCAAAATAAAGACTTATATTAATCTAAATTATGTAAATAATATAGCTGCTGATCTCTCTCCAGGTCGTGGTGGTTTTCTGTGGCCGGGTCTCAATACTCCGGTGTTGAAGGCGGGGACGCTACAGACCATGAGTCGAAGAGGCGAGGCCGAACAGCAGGAGATGCAAGCTGAACTAGGTACAAACACACAGGCAACATCCTCTACCAGCCTCTACGCTGCAGTTCACATTGTGTCCACCGGGTCGATCTGGAGGGAAATCTGCTGGATTGCTTTACGGCACCAAACAGGAAGAGGGCGCTGTTCTTCCAGCGCTAACGGAGCTAAAGATAAAGAGTTTCTGGAGACGGCAGATGGAGGAAGGAGAGAAAGGAAGATGGAGGAATCACTTCAACATGTTGATCCTCTTCAGGAAAGACAAAGACGCCAGGGAGGGGGAGGGGGGACAGGAAGCAACGGGGCTGATGGGAAATGTAGTCTTAATGTGGAGAAACACTAGCACTAACAATACCTAACAAAAACTCATCTTATCTGAAGTCAAGGCCTTAAAAGTTCTTAAATACAGTTAAATAAAGCATTTTAAGGCTTCTTGTTTTTACGTTTCTGATTGGTCTGTAGTTGTTTTATCTCATGTGGTCTCATATTTCCTTCTAACTGGCATTAAAAAGATCTTAAAGCCTTAAATTGATCCTGATGTATTGATCGGTGTTCAGTCCTTCAGTTTGCTGCTTGTCTGTCCTGCAGTCCGCCAGAGAGACGAGTGGGACAGGAAGAGGAAGATGAAGGTGAAGAGGGAAAGAGGATGGACGGGAAACTCCTGGGGGGGCATCAGCCTGGGAGCCCCCGACCCTGGACCCAACGGAGGTAACACACACACACACACACACACACACACACACACACACACATACACACACACACACACACACACAGAGAGACTGTTGTCTGGGGCAGTGATGAGATCCGATGCAGAGACTAGACCATGATACAGCAAGACTCAGGGACAACACACACACACTCTCTCTCTCTCTCACACACACACACACACACACACACAGAGGGAGAGGGTAAGATGATTAGAGTGATAGAAACAGAGAGGAGTAGATGGATGGAGCAATAGAGGAATGATGAGGGTACATCAGGCCAAGTGTGTGTGTGTCTGTGTGTGTGTGTGTGTGTGTGTGTGTGTGTGTGTGTGTCTTGAGTGAGTGATAGGCCAGTATGGTGGCCCATTAGGTCAAAAGACTGATGGAGATGAGGAGTGGACTGAAGAGGTCCAGTGGGAGGCTCTCCTAATATAGAAAGTCATCTAACTCTCTCTCTCTCTCTCTCTCTCTCTCTCTCTCTCTCTCTCTCTCTCTCTGCCTGCCCTTCTTTCTTTTTTTCTTTCAATCTTCGTCATCTTTTTCTTCTCCCTTTCTTTTTCTCTCTCCCTTTCACCTCTCAATCTTTTTCTCCTCTCACTCACAACCTCACCAACTCTCTTCTTCCACCTCTTCATCAGTCCATCCCTCTCTCCTCTTCTTTCTCCCTGTCAGCACTTCTTTCTCTCTCTCCAACTATTTCCCTCCTACTCTCAATCTTTCTCTCCTTCCCTCACTCAACCCGTCCTTTTCTCTCCTCCTCTCCCCTCTCCATCACCTCCTCTCCTCCTACGTAGACTTGTCTTTCTGTCCTCCGTCCATCTCTGCTCATGTCTCTCTCTCTCTCTCTCTCTCTCTCTCTCTCTCTCTCTCTCTCTCTCTCTCTCTCTCTCTCTCTGAACTTTTAACAACTTCCACTTCCTGTATTTATTCACACGCCGTCAGTCCTGGAGTATCACAGCCCTGCTGGCTTTCTGTCTGTCAGGCATTTCACTGTAAACCTAGTTAGCTGGCTGGAGGGAAACCCAGCAGGCCTGTTGGTAGTGTAGGACCAGGACCAGGACCAGGACCAGGACCAGGACCAGGATGGAGTCAGAGCAGAGCAGATGGATTTGGGTTGGGTTTTACCGGGTACCGGGTCCCAGTTAGTGGCCAGCCCTCTAGCGGTAATCCAGTAATCCAGCCCTATGACGGGTTGAGTATCGAGAACCGGCTCCTGTTTAGTCCTGGTTCAACTTCCTGTCTATCGATTCCTCCTGTCGATGCCAAGAGGCTGCTGCTCAGCCGGACGCTGTTTGTTCTGACACACTTTTGGGCCTTTTGGCGTGAGATTGCCAACAATGACACGTTTCGATGTTGGGGCACTAATAGGAAGTGATCAGTAAAATCCCCATAACAGGATGTGGAGGAGGTCCCCCCCCCCCCCCCCCCGACCACAGCTGGTGAAAAGAGTTTATTGTTGTTTTTATTTTGGACCAGAGGAATGATTCCACTGTGGTGAGTCTGTGCCGCCGTGCCGACCTGAGAGGTTTCAATGCTGTTTCAGAGGCTTTTCCACCCCAAGAAGAATCAAACTCGTCGTTTCATGTGCGTACAAATGGTCAAATTGAGATGACACAGATTATCTTCCCCAGAAACCACCAGCAGGTTTCCTCCCAGAGTACCTGTATCTGCCGTATCGGTTGAGCCACAGGGGCCTTTGATCTCCATCGCGTCGCATGATTGGAAGCGGTTATCTTGTCGGGTCTGTAAGTGCGTCTGCTGCCTCCTGCCTCATCAACTCTTCATTACCGACCCTGAGGAACGCCGGCTGTTAATTCCTGCTGATTGGCTGAGGGAGCCGCCGGCCTGCGCTCCTACTCCCAGCCTCATTACACGGTTAGACCGCGGCCTCCGCTGTCTGGATCGAGTTTATCCGTCTACCTCATGAGGCTGAACAGACCGGGACGCCCTGATCGCACAAAACGCATTTCATCATTTTGTCGTTCCCTCGCTCTCCTCCTCGTTCGCCCCTCCTCCGCCGTCGTTCGATTCCTCGCCGTCTCTCTTTCACGCACTCTTAAACTTTCTTTGCCTTGTTTTCTCTGCGTCGCTCTCTTGGTGTCGCTCATCCCAGATTGCCCCTGCTAATAAGCTCTCGTACTCACACACACACACACACACACACACACACACACACACACACACACAGAGGGCCTGGTGCGTTTGCTGTGCAGAGAGCTGTAACTAGGTTTGTTGTCTCTGATCAGCTTTAGTTTCAGACGGTGACAGACGGTGCCTTAGTGTGTGTGTGTGTGTGTATGTGTCAATGTGTGTGTGTGTGTGTGTGTGTATGTGTCAATGTGTGTGTGTGTGTGTGTGTGTGTGTGTGTGTGTGTGTGCTCCTTGGAGTCAGCTCTCCTTTGTTTGCCGTTAATTGGTTGGAAGTCAACAGGCGTCCTTCAGAGGTCGCTGACAATGAAATATGTTGAGTCTTTACAGCGCCGCAAGGGCTGCTGGGAATCCGTTACGCTTTTACGCCAACAGGGAGTCAAGTAATCTGTTTATAGTCTTTATGTGTGTGAGTGTGTTTCCGTCAGCATCCACATGTGCCTGTGTTTTTTTGTTTTTCTAAACTTGTTTCTTCTTGTTTTTCTTCATCAGAAACCTTCGAGGACTTCGACTCGCGTGTGATCGAGGTGAGTGTTGAGTGTCACCAACAAACCACGGGGGGGAGGGAGGGAGGGGGGGGGGGGGCGAGCTGCAAATCCCTTCCCAGCATCAGCCAGCATCCCTCTGGACCTGCTTAAGTTACTAAGTGACTGTGGGATTTGCAGTAGGTGACCTTCACAGACCTTCACAGACCTCATGTGAGATCACTCTGAACACTGTGTTTCAAATGCAGCTGTAGAGAGACGATGGACACCGAATGACAGTCAACACATAAAACTACCCACACTCAAACCCAGGGTAGACATGTCTCTACATCACAGCTAGTAGAAGTCATTTGATCTTACCCAAACCCAAATATTACCACTGAATTTAAACATCGATGGTCCTGGAGGAGGATTTGTAGAGCATCGATGGCTGGATCAGTGCATCACGGTTGTGGGAGACTGTTAAATCTTAGTTTGTGATATTTGTAGCATCACCTTGAGCCAATCCGTGTCATTTTGATGTCAGAACTCAGTAAGATGCATCATTCCCTCCCAAGTTTCTTCAAAAGAAAGCATCGGTGATATGGTGTGAGGTATGGTGACGGATCCATCGTCCCCAAACGATTTTCATTGTGAGGAACAAAAAGCTCAATTCAAACCCCTCCAGCCTCAAGCGGTGGTGTTAGCTGTAGAAATAGGACCGCTCTGTTAACAGGCGGACGCTTCACCTAATTGGTGTTTGTTCTGAGAAAAGCTCCCAATTTCTAAGGCGAGCGTCTCGTCTGGACCCCGCTAGCTCTGGTCTCATCTCCAGGGTAAAGCAGACTGAGGGATGGAGGCCTGCTGGGTTTAGGTGCACACTTTTGAGAAAAGCCTTGTTTTTCAGACAGACACCTAAAGCCTCACCTGGAGTTCATCATTTGACCTTACTAGAGTAAAGAGGATCAGTGTTGTCATGTTGTCAACCAAGGGCTTAACTTATCCTTTAAAAAGCCTTAAATCAGTTTAATGTTCAGTAAGACCAGTAGCTCGCCCTTTTCTAATGGTGGAAATCTAATGGTGGAAACTCTTCATATTATGATGTGAAAGTGGTTTTACCATGGTGGACACCGAGGACTCGACCTGCGTACTGTTGTAAAGAGCCAACATGGATGTAAGCTTTGTGCTGTCAATCATTCAGTTTCATCTTTCATCAAATAAATAAAAATCAAATAATGGATTGGGAGTTTTCTAAAAACCATATTAGAAGACAGACGCTGAGCCTCCCTTATTGATGATGATAACCTTTTTCAAAAATTGTTTCTTTGAAAAGTCAGACGGCGACTCACTACATTAACCGAGGGTGAAATGACCTCAACCTTTTATAGAGCCTGATTTAAACCGATGAGCTTTTTGAGGGACGTTTTTTACATCTTTACTCATGTTAATATTACAATAGAGCTGAAATGTGGCCGCCTCCAGGCCTTTTCTCCATTATTTCTCCATTATCAGAAAATCACAATATGAAGAGTTTGAAGCTTGAGTTTGAGTTTGAACAAAAAAAGGGAGTGAACTCCTCATCCCACACAGCAGTGTGTTTTCCAACAGTGACACTAAATAATACAGTAGTGACGTTCTGCTCACACTCTCCTCGCCACAGTGAGACCTCGTGTCTGGCAGCAAAACCAATCACCAATTTTCTCGTTTTCACACGACAACAGCGACGGCTCTCCGCTGGATCCCTCAGTGATCCACCAGTAGGTCTCCCTGCTTCTGATCCCACTCAGATGAGATTTAAATTGAAGTATCTGACTCATGGAGAAGTTTGGAGTTCTGACAGACAGAAATCTCTGCAGCTGGCTAAATAATCGTTGAGTCGTTTTTATTGATCATCAACCCCTGCAGATATACGGTGGTTATGTTGTGCTCTGGGGCAGTAAAACTCCACGTACTGCCCCTTTAATTGGACTGAGCAGCAGCGTCCTGCAGCACATTCACACTGTTCCCTCTTCACACTGGGAGCCGCCCAGTAGGACCAGCAGCTCTGCCTGCAGCTCGAGGGTTGAGTGCCTCGTTCAAGGGCATCTTGACAGTAGTGTGTGTGTGTGTGTGTGTGTGTGTGTGGTGTGTGTGTGTGTTAAAATAAGCTGTATGGACAGAACTAGTTCATTTAGATTCCCTCTCAGTCATGCTGTATTTTACAGTAATTCAATTAGCACTAATGGACCCTGCTAAACTAATGGGGGTAATGACACACACACACACACACCCACACTGACAGATTCACGCTCACACATATACAGTCGAATACATACATAGGCATACTGTGTGTGTGTGTGTGTGTGTGTGTGTGTGTGTGTGTGTGGCATTGATAGTCTTCCCCTGCCCTCCTGGCTGCATTAATAAGGGGTGTCACAGACATTAGGCTCCCCCCAGAAACTGATGGACGCTTTTATGGTGCCATCTCCCTCTAGAAATATATCCTGTATACTTGTGGGTGTGTGTGTGTGTGTATGGGTGTGTGTGTGTGGAGGGGTGTGTGGGTGTGTGTGTGTGTGTGTGTGTGTGCCGCTATAAATTCAACCCTAATGAAATGAAAAAGGCTTACCGGAATAAAAGGCTTGTCTCCCAAGGACGAAGAAGCCGGCATGCCATTAGTGAACGCATCCAGGAGTAGCGGGAGGAAGAGAGAGGGGGGAGGAGGGGGGAGGGGGGGGTTGTAATAAAAAGAGTAAGTAAAGTAGGGAGGTAAGAGAGACAGGAGAAAGTGAGAAAAAAGTAAAACGAGCAAGAAGAGGGTCAGAAGTAGGGCAGGAATACAATAATTGGAGAGAAAGCTTCATGACTACTTCAATATATACTCAACATATCAGTATATACTCAACTTTACTGATGCCCAAGGGGATATTTGGACCAGCAGAAAACAATATGCATCAAAGAATAGGATCATTTAATAAAAATATAACAAAGGAGGGTTATATAAACATGTAATACACTAAAACACTAAAACATGCTAGTAGAGATGTATGAAATAAGGATTGCAGCATTATGACGATGACATACTGAAACAACATGGAAACATACCAAAATACAAAATATCTGCAGTATCAAGTAAGTGTAAACTATAAAAACATAAATATATATTCTGTGTAAAACAAATACATAAACAAATATGTGAATTTACAGCAGGAAGATGATAATATCACACTGGGACCCTACAGAGACGAATGAGAGGAGGAGGGAGGGATGATGAAGAGTAGAGGTAATGGTAAGGGGGGGGGGGGGAACCGCAGCGGTTTGGACAGGATGCCGTGATTTCATTACCGGAGATGGAACGCCGTCGGTGTCAGAACCGTTTTGGGTTTTTTTTGTCGTTTTTTTTTTCCTCCTGAAGTCGACAACCTTGAAAGTTTTGCTGAACGTGAACGGGATCAGTCTGCAACACGTTTCTATTGGACTAGATGCTGTGGTGTAAGGCCGAGGCCACGCCCACAACTCAACACCTAAATTTAAAAGATACAGCATACTCTGTCAGGAGAACCGAGCCTGACTGACCCGACAGTTTATGGTGCTTTACCTGAGATGTATACTTTAATATTGTGTTTGTCTAAACAACACGAAAGACCGCGGCCACAAGTATAGTTGTTCTATCTTCAAATACATGAAATATTGATGTATTTTAAGGGCCTGTCGATGTTGTCGTCGTACAGAGTTCATCAAAGTTAATTTAGGAACCCAACGTTCAGGAAAGTTCATTTAGGCACAACGTTCAGGAAAGTTCATTTAGGAACACAACGTTGAGGAAAGTTCATTTAGGAACCCAACGTTCAGGAAAGTTCATTTAGGAACACAACGTTGAGGAAAGTTCATTTAGGAACCCAACGTTCAGGAAAGTTCATTTAGGAACCCAACGTTCAGGAAAGTTCATTTAGAAGCACAACGTTCAGGAAAGTTCACTTAGGCACCCAACGTTCAGGACAGTTCATTTAGGAACACAACGTTGAGGAAAGTTCACTTAGGAACACCTAGATATTGGTACAATCTAGTTACACAACTTTCATCAGAGTTGGTTTGGGAAATCATCATCAAGTTCAACTCGGAACACATCGTTCATCGAAGTTCATCTAGGTAGAAGTTGATCCTAAACTATACCTACATACTGAACATTTCCCATTAAATATAATCTGTTTTTATATAAAGTGTTGGTTTACTGCTGTGTTGAGTTATAAGGTAGATTTATTTACACTCTAACTGGCCTCAGTTCAGTTTAATTTTACCATTTCACCAGTTCTCTCTTGGCGGATGACTTCAAACACTGTCTCTCACACACACACACACACACACACACACACACACAGTCATTTGTTAGGTGATTTAATGATTTCAACATGATGGTTGTTTCCTGCTCAGCAGTAATAATTAGCTGACTTTTAACAGCAATCTGTTGGGGGGCGGGGCTTAGCCAGCCAGCCCGCTAACTCCAATCAAATCAACACACACACATTCTGTCGTTCTCTCTCTCTGTCACGACGACAGCAGGTATGATGTCTCTGCTGCCCTCGTGGTGAACAGATATTTTACTGAACGTCCAAATCAACAGACGTACAATGAAAATGAACCAATCAGACGTCAGTGTTCGTTTGACAAGGTTTCCATCGCAATTTGCCGCAAGATTTCGCATCGACAAAGTGCGAGGAATGTTCACCCACACCTACTGGTTTCATTATCTGCGTTAAGGAGGTAATGTTTTTGCCCCTAGTAGTCAGTAGTTCATCTGTCTGTCAGCAGGACACCAGGGAACAGTTGATTACATTTTGGTGGCGATCTGAGATTTCCACCATTACACGATTTTAGTTTTTTGGCCGTAACTATGAAACTAATAAAGATAAAGACTTGCTTCCAAAATCTGCGTCCACGTGTGACATTTGGCGTCGGTTGTTGTGGGCGTGTCTCGAAACCTTTTTGAAGCTGTCTCATTGGCTGATGAGGTCATTGACTGGGTTGCGATATTTTCATGCACTACTCTCCGTCAGTCCTCCGTCGACTCACAGGTCTCATTGAAACACATGGTCTGTTTTTTGACACATCACAATCTAACCTGAGGGTTCAACGGTAGGATGTTGATGGTTTTTGGAGGATTGCTCAGCGTTGGGGAGGAGTTTCAGCTGCACCAGCACTGCAGAGAGGAGGATGGATAGACAGACAGACAGACAGACAGACAGACAGACAGAATAAGAGAGAAAACAGAAGTGAGAGAGAGCTAGAACTGTCCTCCCACCATCCTGCTGTCGTTCTTCCGGTGGTGAAACTCATCCCATCTGCTCTGCTGTCTCCACCAAGCCAGAACTACTGCATCTTGGGTATTAAAGGAGAAGCGTGACCCCGGCGGAGGCTTGGTGCTTCATCCTGACCTGATGGATGCTGTAGGTCACTAGAGGTGAAACTGAGATGTGACGAAATAAGAATTTGTCCAGGATCCATTTATGAAAACGGTGTTGGTCTGGGATCCCATCTGTTCAGAATGAGTGGCAGAGAGGGAGAGTGTCGCTATGACAGATCACACACACACACACACACACACACACACACACACATATACACACACGGTAAATACACACATTCGCCAGATACAGACATGTCCAACATTTTTATGTACACACACACACACACAGAGACATGTTGCTGTCCCAATCTGGCAGGCAGGCAGGCACTGTGTGTGTGTGTGTGTGTGTGTGTGTGTGTGTGTGTGTGTGTGTGTGTGTGTGTGTTGTGAAGTTAAAGGCAGCTCCTGACTTTGAAGTTCCCTCAGCTGAAAATCCCTGCTGCTCGCTCTCTCTCTCTCTCTCTCTCTCTCTCTCTCTCTCTCTCTCTCTCTCTCTCTCTCTCTCTCTCTCTCTCTCTCTCTTTCTGAATTCATCCATGTGACTTGTGGATCCAGTTTGAGTCTAGACCTCGGTACCGGTGTCTCCCTGGCGCTGCGTCCTCGTTGTTGTTTTGAACAAAGGAAAATATCATGAGAAGATAAAATCCCAAACCAGCTGTGATCTCTGTTCGTCACGAGTACGATCCATTCATCACATCACCAATACTAGTACAGGTCAGAGGATTGAACGGCGCACCGGGAGCAGCCGGGGATCGAACCAACGACCCTCCAGGGATGGTCCGCCTCTCTAACCTCGAGGTTGAAACAAGCGCTCCCTCCTGTGTGGATCCTGTCTGACGCTCGTCTGCTGATTCACTGTTTCTTCATCTCACATCAAATGATTATTTTTCAAAGTTGGAAAAAAAAAAAAAAAAGACTTTCTGTGAAATGTCAAAACTTTTCTCCCCAAAATTCATATTCTGCAGTGTGTGTGTGTGTGTGTGTGTGTGTGTGTGTGTGTGTGTGTGTGTGTGTGTGTGTCAGTAAGTTCTACGGTTCTTTTGAAAGTTTTCTTTGAGAGTCAGCAGCTCACTCATCTGTTAGCAAGACGCCACACACACACACACACACACACACACACACACCTACAGTACAATATGCTGTCACCAATCTCTCTCACACACACACACAGACTCACTCATGCATGTAACAGCGCAGATGGAAATGGCCTCTGACAGTGCAGCTCTGGGGTACACACACACACACACACACACACAGCTATAGACGTGTACACACACCATACAGACAACAAACACACTGTTATTGTATAAGAGTTACAGATCGATGTGTGTATCAAAAGTATTAGCCTGTTTGTTGTTAACTATACGTACGTGTGTGTGTGTGTGTGTGTGTGTGTGTGTGTGTGTGTGTGTGTGTGTGTGTGTGTGTGTGTGTGTGTGATGTCGCCACCTGACAGCGGCTGTCTGCTGTTCTGCTGTGTCACTCCTCTTCTCCTCCTACTCCTTTCCTTTTCTCCTTCAACTCACTCCTTCTCTGCTCTCCTCTTTTCATCTCCTCACATCCCTTCTTCTCTCCTCGCTTCCTCTCCTTTTTTCTCCTCCTGTGTTCTGTCCTCTTTTTTCCCTCTCCTCTTCTCCTTTCCTCCTCTCCTGTCTTCTCCTTTCCTTTCCTCCTCTCCTGTCTTCTCCTTTCCACTCCACTGCTCTCTTCCTTTCCTTTCATTTCCTTTCCTTTCCTCCTCTCCTGTCTTTTCTCCTCCTCTCCTCCCTTCTCATTTCCTCCAATTTAGTTTCCCTCTCTTCTCGCCTCCCTCTGTTTCTCCTTCTCTCCGTGGTGTATCAATGGTGCCCCCTGGTGTTTGTGAGGCAGTACTGCATGTAATAAATCAGCCTGCGTGGTCAGACAGGGAAGGACATGGGGGGGGTGTGTGTGTGTGTGTGTGTGTGTGCGTGTGTGTGTGTGCGTGTGTGTGTGTGTGTGTTCTGTTTACTGTGGCTAACAGATCGATAGAAACCTCTTGAATCTGGACAGGCAGTCTAGTGTAGATTGACACCACACACACACACACACACACACACACAATGCCTTAACAGTCTGATCTGCTCACACTCTTTTCTCTGTCTCAGTTCAATTCAGTAACTTTATTGTCATGATCGTTCACCAGAAACAATATTAGTAGTTTACAAATTCTACATTTAACAAAAAAATAGAAACGCAATAGAAAACACATTTGATCCATGTTGAGACGATTTGGTTTCATTTTGGTTTGAAAACTGATGATCCAATAGGATTCGACTGATACGGGATTCTGAACGCCGATACCGAAACGTTTTTTGAGTCCGATTGTGAATTTCATCAAACCTTGAAAGTCATTGAAAATGTCTTGAATGTGACGTTCAAGTGACTGTAGGAACCCTGTTAAAGTTATTGTCTGTCAGTCTGTCTGTCTGTCAGTCTGTCCCTCTGCTGCCGGGGCTTCAGGACAGACAGATCTCTATCAGTCAAACCACTTCTGATTGGTTGTCGATATTTAAAAGCTGTGTTGTTTTCCATTGTTTAGACGCCCAACATCTCACTCAGGAGGGTTGTTACATGTTTCCCACAGGTCAAAGAACACACACACACACACACACACACACACACACACACACTGATATTGTTGTTCACTCTGAGTGTATTCAACGCGACGGCCAAGCAGGAAGTGGTTGATGTCAGGTGGCGGTAGGTCATGTTTGTTGTTGTTTCTTGTCTCCCAGGTGAAGAGCGTGTTCAACATGACGGCCAAGGAGGGCAGGAAGCGGTCCATCAGCTGTCTGGTTGCCGTGGGAAACGGAAACGGAGCCGCAGGTTCGATTCCCTCTGAACAGAGATTTACTTGTAGCTTTAACAGAGAAATGTGAATTCAACTAAATGCTGTTACACCTGCAAGATGCTGCAGGACAGTTGTTCTGACACACCAAGCTCCGCTGGTGTACCCTGACTCTGTCCATGCCGTGTGTTCGAGTCCCGCTGCATGTCGTAACCTGACTCTGTCCATGCCGTGTGTTCGAGTCCCGCTGCATGTCGTAACCTGACTCTGTCCATGCCGCGTGTTCGAGTCCCGCTGCATGTCGTAACCTGACTCTGTCCATGCCGTGTGTTCGAGTCCCGCTGCATGTCGTAACCTGACTCTGTCCATGCCGCGTGTTCGAGTCCCGCTGCATGTCGTAACCTGACTCTGTCCATGCCGTGTGTTCGAGTCCCGCTGCATGTCGTAACCTGACTCTGTCCATGCCGTGTGTTCGAGTCCCGCTGCATGTCGTAACCTGACTCTGTCCATGCCGCGTGTTCGAGTCCCGCTGCATGTCGTAACCTGACTCTGTCCATGCCGCGTGTTCGAGTCCCGCTGCATGTCGTAACCTGACTCTGTCCATGCCTCGTGTTCGAGTCCCGCTGCATGTCGTAACCTGACTCTGTCCATGCCGTGTGTTCGAGTCCCGCTGCATGTCGTAACCTGACTCTGTCCATGCCGCGTGTTCGAGTCCCGCTGCATGTCGTAACCTGACTCTGTCCATGCCGCGTGTTCGAGTCCCGCTGCATGTCGTAACCTGACTCTGTCCATGCCGCGTGTTCGAGTCCCGCTGCATGTCGTAACCTGACTCTGTCCATGCCGCGTGTTCGAGTCCCGCTGCATGTCGTAACCTGACTCTGTCCATGCCGCGTGTTCGAGTCCCGCTGCATGTCGTAACCTGACTCTGTCCATGCCGCGTGTTCGAGTCCCGCTGCATGTCGTAACCTGACTCTGTCCATGCCGTGTGTTCGAGTCCCGCTGCATGTCGTAACCTGACTCTGTCCATGCCGCGTGTTCGAGTCCCGCTGCATGTCTGCTGTCAGCGACCACTGTGCTCTCTGACCAGATGATTCTCTACCCAACAGGCTTTGCGTTGGCGAAGGCAGCGGACAGAACCACTGCTCTGAGGAAGGTAGGAGGACTAATTCCTTTAATGTAGGTCGTCATGGTTACAGATCAACCGATGTTGTGATCATGACCATTAATCATCATTATCAGTTTTTTACTGCTTTTTGTGCCGATACTAATATTTTATATTCTTTATGATATAAAATATAATTTACATTGCAAAATAAAATCTGAATTTTATTCTTGTCTGTCTGCCTGTCTGCCTGCCTGCCTGTCTGTCTGTCTGCCTGCCTGCCTGCCTGCCTGCCTGCCTGTCTGCCTGCCTGTCTGCCTGCCTGCCTGTCTGTCTGTCTGTCTGTCTGTCTGCCTGTCTGCCTGTCATGTCTCTGTATCCTGCAGGCCAAGAACAGAGCCATCCACTACCTGTACTACATAGAACGATATAACAACAACACCAGTAAGTCACTCAGTGTGTGTGTGTGTGTGTGTGTGTGTGTGTGTGTGTGTGTGTGTGTGTGTGTGTGTGTGTGTGTGTGTGCACGTGCGCTCCACCTCCTCCTGCCTCCCTCCTCTTCCTCCCTTGCCTGCCTTCCATGTTCCATTCCTCCTTTCACTCCTCCTTCCCCTTCTCCTCCTCTTCCTCTCCATACCAGTCTCATCCTACTTCTCTCTCCTCCTCTTCCTCCCACTTGTCTTCCTTCCACTCTTCCTCCTCTTCTTCCATTTTATACCTGCCTTTCTCTCCCTCCTC